>JANHOG010001013.1:0-10040 GCA_027627325.1 Phlebia brevispora
GGACCATCCTGAGAACAATTTGCGACAAGACGAAGGAGCATGGATGACGATCGTGTAAATAACGAGTTCTACGCTCTGAAGGCTGTGGAATAGGAAGAGATACCGGCTGAAGCCTTCACAGAGGCACCCGAATCAGCAGTGGTGCTAACATTCGCCGCTGTCTCAATGGGCTGAGCAGGCGTTGCTTGTGGCTGCTCGTTCGCATCTTCAGTAGCAGCAGTAGTCGACGCAGCCGGGGTAGGGACTTGAGGTACAGAAGGAGTTATGAACGCCTTAGAGGAAGAGAACTGAATGCCGCCATAAAGGCCGCCTGCTCTGCTCGACATGGTGGCCTTTACGAAAAGGACGAGGACGCTGTGGTCGTGGTCAACGATTTCGATGCAGTAAGCGCCCCTGCCGACACGCGATTATCCTGCCCAGCGCCTGTGGCTGTGGCCAGGATTCCGGAGGTAGTCTCGAGAGTACCCAGTGAATTGGGGAATAAATCTGCATTCCGTATCCGCTTTGCACGTTATTGTTATAGTCTATGGAGCTGGTATACTGGACATAAAAGCCTGCACCCTCCGTACTCATAGCGTAACATCTCGGGATAATGGCTACTGGTAACTAGAAACTGCGGTTCTTCGCATACGCCCAGCTTAGTTCAAGAACGCGAATTCGTTGGGAATTTGATCAACTGCTTGAGCAGTGAGATACGTGAGGGGTCGGGGTCCGGAGGAATACACGGTAGCGATCTCCAGGGGAAGAGTTTGCAACGGAACCTTCATGCTGTCTGCTGAGATAAAACCCTCGACACCGAACGGAAACATCGAAACAACATACTGCAAAGTTGTTCAGGATGTCTCACAGGAAAATAATAACAACGTAACGACTCACGGAAATTCGGTAGTGACCCATGTGAGATGACGGTAAGAGGGACCGCTTTCAGTGGTAATTCCCCCTGGAGCACTCTTGTCCCTGCCTTCTGAGAACCCTCTCCGGCGTTCATCCGCGACTGGGGCCGCCACGTCGCACTTTGTACGTCCACGGTAGTGTCTCTAAACGCTATGTTCGGAGTTGCCTTCAAATCAGCAATCTTTGTTCCTTTGCCGAACGTCATGGGGTCTAAAAAATCGTACTGGAGATGGAACACACGGCGAAGGCGAACATTTGTTGCGCGGGTCGTGCTGAGGAGGTCCAGTACTTGTGAGTCCTGAGATTCGAGGGCCATCCACAGCGGTATATTTGACCCTCTTGTGTAGCACAGCTTATCCTTGCGGTTAGCATTCGTAACATCGATGCTGGGATTGCTGCACTCACCGGTTTGGCAAACGACAACTGTAGATAGCGAATACAGGAAGTTAGACAACAATTTTTGATCTTATGTAAGAGCATTACCGTGCATGTCACCTCAACTTCTCGCACATCAAAGATCTTTCCGCGAATTGTGAGTGAAGGCAGTGTATGCCAGCCATCAGGATCATCTTCCGGACCGAGCAAAGGAGTCCCAACAAGGTATGCGTTCTGCCGAGCAGGCGAAGGAGGGTCGGGCTGTATACGAGGGATGTAAACTGCGTTCGTCCCAGCTCTTCACATACCATTAGCTTCGGCGTCACGAAAAATGCCGAAAAACCACTCACGCATACTCCGTGGACAGGAGGCCACGGATAACAGTAGCAGTGATTCGGTAGTGAATGCTAACACGAGCTCCCCTTTCAGAGTAGGAAGCAGGGAGCTGATATTGTTGAAGCTCCCCGTGCTTGAGCTCAACCGTTCGAGGTAATTCGATTGAAAACGGCCAGCAGAAGCTTCCACAGATCTTTCCTTTATCGTCGGAAGTAGGTTGTGTAGTGGCCTCCCCGACTGCGTGGAGATGACCTTTCCCTGGCTGCCATAGCTGTTCTGTGACTTCAGCGAAGATGTAGGCGTCACTGCTAAGCAGCACTAATTCGCCCACTACCTACAGACCGAATGTCAGTGTTTGGCGCACAGGTACAATAAATAGTATTATATCCTACCGAAATCGATATAGACTTGATCTTAGCCTCTTTGACGAGAGCAAGGGAGACAGAGCCAACGATAGGGTCACCCTCCACAAGCAGCGGAAGTGATGATGGAGACGAAGCTCTGCTCGATATTTTGAGTGTGAACCAGGAACCATCCTTCTTATCGTCAAGGGCGTATGAGTGCTCAACCAATGCCCGTGTTGTGAAGTCGGCAGCATGAGCACTCAAAGATGAATACGCTGGGAGGTCACTGGCTTCCGCCACGACAGAATCGAACGGAGGAAGATTCATGGGGAGAAGGTGAAAACTGAGTGTAAGTAGGAGTTTGATTCAGGAGCGTGAAGATACGAACGAACATGAAGATGCTCTCTCAGCGATATCTGAACGTTTTTAATATGGACATGAATCCCACGGCATCCGTGTGTGCAAGATACAACAAGCCGCTGTGAGACCGACGGAATCGGAGCGCTTTGATAGCGCATCCAATCCACATGGGATGCATCCACGCACGAATTAACCCGTCTGTAAACGCAGCCTACGCAGCACCTGATGCAGACAAAAATGTAGCCTCGGCGAAGGTTACGCCAAGGGCCCGTGCCTGTGGAACAATGGGATAGTTCAACATGTCCGCTTGCCAATATCGGCATAAGTAAACAGAGCTGCTCACCACATGTACCATTTGAACCATCCAACCACACCTTTAGGACGGTACACGCGGGCAGCCGGCGTGACGACTAGACGTATCATGTTCCTCAGTTTGAAAAGTAACCAACCTTGAAACTAATATCTTGTGATTCGGATGGTTTTCAGGAAAGATGGACCTAGTGGAGGCCGGCATGTTGCAACAAGCCAGAGGCAAAGGCCGCGTACCGCGAAAGTAAATGCAGCCTGCCAGGCTGAGTTTTGGGCGCTAGACAGTGCTTATCTTGTTCAGGCAACCGCAGTGTTTGCCGCGGACGAACCGTGTTCTCGCGAGTTTGAGAGGATCGAGAGAAGGCAACTAAACTTGTTTGATGGCCAGACAACCACAAGCTACATTTTAATGCGAGCGGCATTTTAATGAGAAAAATTAGGTTATGAGGAAAACCAGCTACCCGTAGACAATGGCATCGTATACCCGAGACTCTGTACCATCGCTGTGCAGAGACGCATAGTCTGGAGGCGAATATGCGACAGGACGAGGACATCGTGGATATACCGTCGCGATAACGACGGGAACATTGCATAAGGCTGTCTTTTTGCTGGAACTCGCAGTAAATGCCACGGCTTGGGAAGGGTATAAAGCAACATTATACTGCAGAAAACCCGAGGGCAAAGAAAATTAGCTGGGAATTACCTGGAATAACACAATGGAACACTCACTAATACACTAAAATATCCTAGCTGTGAAGAAGGCGGTAGCGAGCTACTCAAGTGAACTTCTCCACAGAGAACGTGTCTGTTACTCGGCCGTTCGCTGCGATCTCGAGTCGGTTCCCACCAAACCGCAGTTTGCAAATCATCTGCTAAATCACCAGATGAAGTCGTGGCTGTAGAATCTTCACATAAATTTATCTGCCTGGTCGAGTGGCCTGCACGTCCCCAATCAGCATCGTATCCCATTGAAAGGGTACGATTTAGACGGATCTGGGGCGACCTCGGGGAAGATAGTATGTCCAGTGCCTGTGGATCATCGCATTGAATTTCCAGCACGAGCGGAACGACGGAACCTCTTGTATAGCAGAGCTATTTGATCGGTGAACACGGGTCCTGTGAAATTCAAATTACCTATCGCTTACGGGTTTTGCTAGCCACAGCTGCAGGACAGAACAATTAGATACACATGGCCCAGGTTATCAATGGAAGTGATGATGCTCACAGTCAGCTGAGCTTCAACAGCTCGGTTGTTAAATATACTGCCACGTAGTACGACAGGTGATACTCGATGCCATCCTTCAGGATCATCTTCTGGGCCGACGAGAGGTGTCTTCTCCTGATATGATAACTGCCGTGCGAGAGAAGGGGGCTCAGGTCGGATAATGGGCGTAAAAACTACCTGGGTTCCGACTCTGAGGACATGCTTGTCAGTTTCAGTATACTAAAATCAACGGCATACGAACTCGTTGTCAACCTGCAGCTTACCACGGCCCACAACTGCATACACTTGGTATCGCACTGTCACGCGTGCTCCACGGACGTAGAACGACGACGGCAGACGGAACGATTGCGTCATACGTCGGTATTCTAATTGTACCTCCGCCGGTAACGCGAGCGAGAACGGCCACTGAAATCGTCCACTGATTTTGCTCTTCGAGGACGAGTCATTTGTGGTATGCCGCGAACTGGTTGATGGGGGGTTCTTTGATAGAGACCATAACTCCTTTGCAAGTCGTAGGAAGGTGTATCTTACGTTGTGAGTTGCAATGATCTCGCCATGTACCTACACACAAGAAGTTATTCATTATACATTAGGACAATGAGAGTATCGTGACTCACCACGGCGGTGACGGATTTGATTTGCATTTCCTTCTCTAGATCTAGGCTTACGACGCCATTGACCGCATCACCTTCGTAGAAGTGGGGCAGACAAGAAGGATTGGGAGCTCGACTGCTTACGTTGAGGGTAAGCCAAGGCCGACCCTTTCCATCCTTCAGCTCGTAAGTATGTACTACAGGTTGGCGGCGAGGTTGTCGTAACAGGCTTTGGGTAGCCGTGTATGCTGGTAAGGCAGAGAGTGGCGTACCCTGGGTCGTCATGAAAGCTATAACCGGCACGTCCTGAAGGCCTCGTTATCAGTCCAGAATCGCACGTGTAGCATAGAGTTTCTCGGAACCAGTGCTAATAGGATCCCGCTTGCGGGAAACACCCAATTGACAAACATTTCCAGAGCTGCGAACTCGACGGAACGTGGGAACCAGCAAGGCGTTCCACATGGAGCACCGGAGATACGACGCTCGTGGTGCGTTGCGCTTGCAACAAGGGATAGAACGCGCAGATGCAACAACTTGGCACAGCGTTGGGTAGGCTCAAGCGAAGACACAATCTCGCGATCTCATTAGGCCCATTCTTCTGGCGCGGTTGCCGCCGGCATGCTGGCTACTCGAAGCCCACCCAAATTAGCATTTACGTCTGGAAGCCATAAGCGACACACCTGTGGGGTCCGATCAAGGGTTACAGGACCGAGAGCATATGGCACTCTCCAAGCGCGTTTGCATTCGTGGTGCCATATACGCTAAACAAGAGAATCACGGAGGCTAAAACACACACGCCGTGTCACTTCATCATGTTCACAACGCAGTCGGCTGCGGCACATAATCAATACACGGGATCCAAACTCTGATAGCTGCAGCGTGATTCACGGACCGATCGACGCCCTTCTATTGACTACACACCCGCAGAGCATGTGTCACGTAGGAACGAACAAGGCGGAATATGAGACAGGTCGGGGACCATGAGCAAACATGGTAGCAATTTCCACCTGGACAGATTGCAAGGGTGTATTGGTGGGATGTGCGGCCGTGAAGCCCACAGCTTGGAAAGGGAACAAGGCGACGGAGTACTGTCATGTGAGAGTAAGTTATCTGCACACCAAAGGAGAAACTTGTGCCTCACGAAGACATGGTAATGGTGAAGATGTGCAGTGGGAACCAACGACTGTGGAAGACGGATCTCTCCTTGTAGTATGCGCGTCTCAGATTGATCATCGGTCGGAGAATCGAACGGTGAAGGCCACCAAACTGCCTTGTCAAGATTTGTGTCGGAGTTGGGGTTCATAAACATACTTCCTGGGACCTGAGGATCACGGTTATCCACGCGTATGGAACGCCGCAAACGAACTGTCGGAGCGCTTTCCGTTGATAACATGTTCAGTGCCTGCGTATCTGTACATTCCAGCTTCAAGAATAAAGGAATAGTTGTGCTTCTTGTATAGCATAACTGCACGCGTGTCAGCTAACGCTGATCATGGTAGAAGCGGCTCCGCTCACCGGTTTAGCCAGTGATAGCTATATATGAAAAGATAAGCGCTTGACGGTGAGGGCGGGAGTGCCACTCACTGTGCAGACGATGCCACAATTGCGCGCATTGAATAGTGTACCTGACACTATGATGGGATCCAGCGTATGCCAGCCTTCTTGGTCGTCGCTTGGCCCAATCAATGGACATCGTTCTTGATAGGCCAGCTGTATAGCAGGAGATGGGGCTTCAGGTTTGATTCGTGGTACATAGACAACAGTTGTGTCGACTCTGCAAAAAACACATGAACTTCTACGATAATGGACTCTCACAAGACTTACGTGCAAGTTGGCAGAAGCATGCCGCGAAAGACGGTGATCGATAGACGATACAACACGGTTATATTGGCGCCGCGCTCCATAAATGAAGCTGGTAAAGGAAATGTGTTTGTGTTCCGACCCGACTTAACTTGCACCTCTCTTGGGATTGCGAAGGAGAACGGCCACGAAACATTCCCATGGAGCTTTTCCTTCCGAGGCGGCGGCGGCGAATTCTCTGTGTCCTCGGCATTGGTACTCCTTGGGTCTCCCTTGCTCGAGTAGATTTCTTGTGCTATCTTCAAGAATTCAAAGGATGCTGTGTTCGGTGCGATTAGGTCGCCGGTAAACTGTAGTATTGTACACGATAAACCCCAATCGGAAGAAGAACGACTCAAGCACGCTCACGGATAGAGTAACACCCTTGATCGTTGTGTCTTCTTGCATGTCTAAGACAATCGCACCAGCGACTGTGTCTCCCGACATGAAATGAGGTAGATGGTCGGGAGTTTTCGCCTTGCTATCAACCCGAAGCGCAACCCACGATATGCCCCTCTTGAGATGCATTTTGTACTCGTGTGTAGTAATCGCGCGGCGTGAGGAGCGGTGCGAGGAGGAAGTAACTTCATTGTAAGTCGGGAGTTCATGACGGGAAGTGTCTACGAGCTCCGTAGTAGAGCTATAAGCGGGTGGATCCATACGGTTAATGTCGAGTGGAAAGAGAGAGACGACGTTACTTACGCGCTTCGATAGGTATATATGGGCAAAACTGCTGAGCAATTGTCATGTCCAAAGCTTTTGTTCCATCTGTCGTTGCTTGATGGCCGCATCCCGTGCGATCAAGATGTCCGCGGTGGGAGCATATCGGCGAGAGGTGCCTTACAAGTGTCGTTCTACACATGGTCGCGGTATCAAGAAAGCTGCGCAGACCGTAGACACTTGCTAAAGTTCGAACTTACTCCAAACTTGGCTATTGCATCCTGCACGGTTGACTCGCGGGGCCTGCGCCTGTACGTGGCGAATATCTGACCACCTTGTCACCTGCAGGGCGGGTATGACAAAGTTCAGATTCAACGGTCATAGTGATGGATTTGGACATGGTAGTCGGGACCAAGTCGTCGCGTCACGGTTCCTTCGTCCTTTCGATCGTGGTACGCGCATGGGCGTCTACTAGACAGCCCAACCTTGAGATCGGCTTGGCACTGGCGGAGACTGGCGAACTTTTTGAAAACCAAAGCTCCATGCAAGAGTATGATAGGCACAACAAGGATAGGAAAGCGAGCCACTTCACCATTGGCAGTCTATCCTAGATGCGATTAATGTTATTGACGCGATGGAACTCGGTCTCTAGTGAATCCAAGAAACAGCCTATGCATCATTGCGGTATCATAAAATCAAGCCTCAAGAAAGAGGGGGATTCATGAGCAAATTAAGTTAAGTCCCAGGTGAATTTTCGGCAAGCTCTACTCTCCGGCATCGAAGCAGCATATCTCCAGCGAGTCCGGTCCTCAGTTCAAATCTCGGCATGCCAGATGTGCCTATGAAGCCTTCTTTTTCTCCTTGACCGGCTCCTTCTCGTCTTTAACGACGGCCTTCTCGTCCGGAGAAGGTGCTTCCTCCTCATCATCATCAACATCTTTCTGCTCAGCCCACCACCGTCCGGCTTGTAACAAGAGAACTCCTGTAAGCGCTACGCTGCAAACGAGATGCGACGATGCAAGCTCTAAAGTCGGGGTGCGAAGAGTTGTTGGAAATGGTGGGACACTCGGGCTTGTGCTTGGAGGAGCTGTAGGTTCTGCACGGACAAAGGGAAGAGGTAAAGCTGAGAAGTTCTCGAACAAGTCTGTGAATGTTTGCATCATCGTAATTTATCACAGGAACATCTTGAAGTGACGTACTGGGGAGGACAGAATACAAATACATAGCAACCGCAGAGGAGTACAACACTAAAACGTGCAGGAATATGAGAGACAATAATGGTCATATGGTTGATGCACTTACGAAGGCTTCCACCATCAAACATTAAGTTGCCCGCACGACCATCCCCAAGACTCCAGAGCAGTGTCAAACCACCCAGGACTGCGACTGCGACATAAATATACGCAAGCATAGGGGGCATCCGAGTCAAGATCGAGTAATATGTTGCAGCGATCCATAGACGAGGGTCACTGTTTGTGGAAGGCGACTTCCACAACGTGAGGGAGTCCGCAATCCAGTGCGTGAAGAGAAGACCTGCCAGCGCGACAATTAATGAGGCTATTCGACGATAAAGGGAGCAGATTCCAAGACGTTACCTAGCAGAAAAGAAGTGGCCGATACAACGATGCTCATGCGTAGGCCTGCCATGATGCACTACGGCCGCGAGCTGGTCGTGGTTTGGGAGGAAGAGAGAAAATTCAGGCTGAGCTGTTTCCAGTCCCTTGTGATTTCGCCCAACTTGATCGAAGCATGGAAGAAAAGCCTTGGCGCGCGCTGCCGCTCTCCTTCCCTTTTGGGTCTGCTCCCGACCCGACGCCCGCGCTTTGCAGCTCGTCTCTGGCTTTCACCGCGACTTCGTCGACCACGACGACCACGAGCATCCCAGCATGCAAGCGTTGACGGCGTGCACACGAGCCTGTCGGGCAAGGGTAGTCCTCCACGGCGCGCGTCGCTGCATCTCTACGACTCCGGCCGTGCCCCAACACCTCGGTAGCTCGCCTCTTCCGTGGTTCGTCGACCCTTCCGAAGTAGCACAGACCCCTTCAACACGGATACGGCATCCGACAAGCCCTCGAGCCCACGCGCCTCTGCCTCCTCTTCCCTCGAGCATACCAGAAGACAGTCACGTAGCCAGACTGCATGCTGCGCTTGCCTCCTCACCTTTCCTGGAGCCGGGAACACTCTTGGTCACGGAGCCAATTCCCACCGCTGACGGCCCTGCATTGCCACGCACGGAGCCAAAGGGTAGAAGAAAAAGAGGGAGAACATACTCCGGCGAGGGCATTCCGGACTCTGGCGCAAACCTTTGGAACTGGGTCGTTATTGCGCAGGTACGCATATACAAGTGGTTTCCTGCAAGTCTACCCACGCGTGTTGTTTGTGTCTGCAGGTAAAAACCGGAACGGAGAGTCGAGGTGCTATAGAGTCCGTCATGCGAGTAGTCAGGAAGACAGTGCGTGATACGTTCTGCGTTATACACCATTTATTCCGGCCGCTGATTCGCCCCAGCTACTAAGCTCAGATCCTCCCCTCCCGCTTCCCCACAACCACAAACGCCGAGTAAGTGACGGCTGGTCAATGCTAGATGCCGGCGACTTCGCCGTGCATATCGTTAGCAGATCCGCCAGGGAACGGTATTTTCCCGATGAGCGGCGGTGGCAATCAATA
Source organism: Phlebia brevispora (assembly GCA_027627325.1). Taxonomy (NCBI): domain Eukaryota; kingdom Fungi; phylum Basidiomycota; class Agaricomycetes; order Polyporales; family Meruliaceae; genus Phlebicolorata; species Phlebicolorata brevispora. Next base: position 9,603 of record JANHOG010001013.1, read on the forward strand.
TGTAAGGAATAGGCAACGTTGTGTGATGTTTGTACTGACGCAACAACTTGCACAGAGGCGCACGTCTTATCTTCATCTGTCTTACATGACTTGTAGTCCACATGCACGCAATTACAGGTGGCCGTCGTGTGTCCGGCAGTACTCGTGCTATCGGAAGCACCGTGCGTATGTGCGCAGAACTGCTCACAGCATGCCAGCGCGCCGAACATACACATGTACTGTACGCGTGCTGCATACTTGGAACTCTATGTTGGGTTCACCCTTGATGCGATGCTCGGAACTTTAAATGAGCTATAACATCGGAGACATTACGACTGCGCGTCTGATTGGCTAGGTGTGTCCGGATGCGGCGGGTGAGACCCTAGTGGCGAACGAGCCACCAATGGCGGGAAGCGCGGAGGCGGCGCTTGTTGTGTGAATGGTGGTGTAGCTGCTGTC
>JANHOG010001014.1:0-10038 GCA_027627325.1 Phlebia brevispora
TTGAAGATGCCAGATACGAGATATGAGATACGAGAAGCAGGCAGGAGATAGGAGATGGCGCTGGGAGTGGGAGCGGGAAAAGAAGCGATGGGAGTACAAGATGCATGGCGCGAGGCGCGAGAGTGGTGATGTCAGGTGTAGGACGTAAGACACAAGATGGAACATGCAGAGTCGAAGGCGGGGCGAAAGAGCCTGAGGCCCAAATGACAGCTTGATGCAGGAAGCACGACAATCGAAAGTTGGCTTACTGGTACTGGCAGCGATATGACGGTACAATGTGAAACCGCACAGGGTGCGCGATAGTGGAGTGCATGTCAGGTTGAATGGGAGGCGATTGTACGGTCTTCCTGCCGTGAAGCTTCAATACCCCGAGCTTCGAAACCCTTGCTGATTCAGGGTCGTGCACCCCAATGTGAGAGCGATATCGCGAGCGCGAGGAAGCTGGAGAGGGTCAAGGTGCATTTGCAGCGAAGATTTGTTGGGATGTCCACACAATCACGGAATATTTAGTCTGCTTTGCGGCAGAGGTGCGAGCGACACGCGTGAGAATCGTGCGTGTGCGCGCATACACGGCGTATGCAGCCTAGGAGGGATAATTCTAAGGGCCCTAAGCCTCCCATACCGAGATCTGCAAGCGCGCAAGGTTGAATTGATTGGCGGTGGTAGAGTGTAGGGTTTAGAGCTTGCAAGAGCTAGCTGCGGTGGAGCTCGGAATGATGGGGAGTTGAGCACGAAACCAGACCTTAGGTATCGGCGTCCGGTAGCTTAAGCACAGATAGCACGCTATTCGATACACTAGGCGTAGGCCGCACGGACTATAGAGTCGAGAGGCCCAGTCTTGAAGTCGCAAGGGTCCGAGCGCACTCTCGCCGAGCGCGCTGAGTGAGCATCTTGCACACAACTCCACGGTGGGGTCCAGACATTGCGAGCAGTGTATTCCTGATAGCAGAAACGGTCGCTGGAACCCTCTGTACGTATAGCAAAGTGCCTCCGCTCTGCCGCAAGGTGCAGGGTAAGCGGCGAGGAGTGCGCCGATATGGTATCGGTGCATGAATTTGGGATGTTCTTGCGGCGAGATCGTACAGCCCGTGCGCTTCGGGCCTGAGCTTGAAACTTCAGGGTGGCTTCTGCTTCTTCATGATGGTGGAATGAGAAGAATGCGCGGCGATGAGCGTCTGAGGTTGGGATATGAGTGTGGGAACCTGTGCGAATCCACGAGCAAATGTGGGAATGAGCCTAATGTGCGGATGCTTGCATGTCCGAGTTCTAGAGGGCGCGCGCGCGAATGTAGAGATGTACGTCTCGGCTGCGTATTGTCGGCCAACAACGCCATCTGAATGGGTATCGTACGCATTACGCGTTTCGACGGTGACTAGTTCCCGCTCGGGCTGCGAATATTGGACGCTTGGATGGCGAATGAGAAGCCGAGGATGACAAATGTGTGATGACCCGAATACGAACATGCGCAGCACCGGAATTCTGTAGCAAGCGCAGGACCCTGAGGGCACGCCGTCTCAGCGTGGGGAAGTATGAGATAATGTATCATGCACTGCGTACCGTGTTTTGTATGTCAGCTGCGTCAGAACATGGAGCTCATGAATGGGATGCACGGAATGGTAGTGCGGAAGACTTCAGGTCGTGGCCACGAGTTTGACATTCCATATCGTCTATGTTCAAACTTGCACTTCGAGTCTGTACCCGAGGCAAACCAAGCCTTTTCGTATACGAGAGATGGAATGAGCCGAAGCGATCACGTGTTTCAACGGTAGACCGATCGTTTATCTGGAGGTAATGAATTAGAGAAAGAACGCAGCAAGGAGGCAGAAGATATCTTACAGGAGATGTAATATCACCGGCGAGCAGAGATTACTACAACAAGCGAGCCAAAAGTACGTTTGCGGCCAGCATCGAGGCTTCCAGTCTTCGACCCGAGGAAGATGTGGGTTTAGTGTTCGCGCGGGACCAGTGGTGCCCTCGAGGCGCGTTCATTAAAAGCTGTGCAGTAATGGAGGAAGTGTTACCGCCCATAACGTGTGGAAAGATACCGTATGTCCCCGGATATTTTAAGCCGATCCGTCTGCTGCTCGTGTATGATGGTGAGCTGCGTCTGCCTGCGACCGGACATTGGGAAGAATGATGCGGCTTTCGCGTTTTTTCATCGTTCATCTCGACCGGCGAATCATCTCGGAGCAGAATAACATGACTGGGATAAGATGCACCTTCAGTTAGGTATCGAACAGCATAAATTTCTCTTACCCTGTGAAATGACCTCGAGCGCCTACAGTTCCTTGGTCTGAACGCCTAAAATTACGGCTGATTGAGCGTAATCAGCACCGTGGATTCGGAGGAAATGGAGAGGTATGTATCTTACGGAATTGTTCGTCGAGTCCATTCACCTGTCAAGCTTTCAGAGCTAACCGCTTTACGCCACCTCCATGAAACAACATGTTTTCAATCGTACTGATGGTCTTTTCTATCTACCATGAGTGAACTCGGAAGCTGATTGCTCAGTCAACATGCAGTAACTTAATCCCAGAAACTTGATACTCACACCCTTACTCTGCGGAATTGATGCGGAAAGAAAATCCGCATCCAACGATGGTGAATGACTGCAGTCCCAGGACGTCCCCGTTCGGTATATTGTAGAGGCGGTGATCGACCGTTATGGCTCGGTAAGGCATTGTGTCGTCGACATTAGAAGAAGGAGCACAGAGAAAGGATATCGCCGATATTAGAGTTGAGCTACGGTCAGGTCAGGTCTTTAACCTGGGATCTTCGAGGCCAGGAGTGGAAAACCGAGAAGTAGGAAGCCTGAGTATGCAGGTCAATATTACTGGTGTGGACGATAGACCTGAGACAGCAGATTCATGAAATAGGCACATTTCAGGCCTGAATTGCACGGGTCATAAGGACGTGCGGGCCAAAATGCAGCTACCAGCCCTCGCGCGTTTTGCAGTGCCCATTCATAGACGCATATTGATTATTCATGCAGGGGGTTTCTCAGAAGAAGCAGCTAGGCTCGCAAGCAAGGCGTAAACCTATGGCTGTGTCAGGCTTGGTGATAGTGGATGGAATTTAGGACCATGGAACGTACATTTAGGAGGTAGCGAGCTGGCGTTCGAAACTTTTTGCACGCGCCACGTAGAAAAATCCTCCCTCGGTCGTCGGCAGACGTTAATGAGGGCTTAGCGGGATATTCACGGTCGGCCATGCGCTAGTCGGCTGTCTTCACGAGGCTATTACCGCAAGAATACTCGAGGACGAACCAAATGCCAAACATTATATACGGTCATAAATATTCTCTGACGTCGAGTCAGACCAATCTCGTCAATTTCGCTGGTGGAAATCCAAAATACTGATCAACTCACCCATGTAGCTATTACCGGATTGATTAGTCAATATCCAACGCATAATTCCTGCCGTCGACAACGTGTATCAACCGCGTATGAGGCCAGTTTGCACATTCAAGGGATCTGAATGGCGCTGAAGTGAATGAAGTTCGGTTGACTGTCGTTGAGCGCTAAAGCCCTCTCCGCTGTGCGTGGGAAATCCCGCCACGACGCCACGTGTACCATGTACAACTTGAACGTGACCTTATGAGTTCGGCTCGAAAATCCTCGTTTCTCAAGACCTTTACATTGTGTTTTCTTGCCTTGAACTGCCAGTCGCCAGTCACGACCTCCACATTGGCAATATATGGATGCACTGACATCTAGAGTTTTTCGTGAACATGGAATGCAGCATGCAACTCCTCTGCATGCGGATGATCGCGCATTCGAGCGGAGGATTGTTGTGAGGCATCAGTAACGTAAAGAATGCGTTTGGTCCCAGGGGAGGATGACTCGGAGCTAAGTATTTGAGCAATCTTAAGCTTGGAAATTCCGTGACTAATTGGTGGCACTTGCTTCCAGTTCCTGCTTGACTACGAGTGATAGATCCTCCTTCTCTGTGCTGCCGCCACGCAACCATTTTGCTTTGACTCTAGCTCTGCGCTCACACCGTCTCTTGAGCTCCGGTTGTCAAGCGTTTCTATCATGTCCCCTGGTTTATACGATGATTACCGGCTCAGCTGACTGAATGGACGTGCTGTGATGTCGGGGACATGAATCTCCACGCTACCGTACCGCCGGTGCTATCCTTAGCTGCGCAACAGCATACCAAATCTTTGGTTCCGTACAAGTACTAATATAGCTGCTGGCCACTATACCATCTCCTTGACTTCTGGTGTCTAACAAGCGAGACCATTTCTAAGCGACAGCGAAATGTGCTCTTGGTATTTTCTGCGTGTCAGAAACATCCCTGTCTCAGGCAACAACTCCAACGCAGAGGCTTGGCCAGAAACCGGGTGCCCTTTCACTGCAGTGCCGGCGGAACGGTCAGCGCCTGTAGTTACCCACATTTCCGATAACTCCCACGCTATTGCAATCCCAAGGCGGCATTCCAGTAAGCATTGCCCATATGAAGAATGCGACCTAGAATACTAATACCCATGTTGACTTTTTTCCATCCACGCCAAGGATCCGCTGTCTGCTGCGGTCTAGAAAGGTGAACACTGCGCAACCTCGTTCACGCCAAGTTTGTTGGCGTGCTAGTGCGAATATTTGGTTTATGCCAAAATTTCTCCTTTTCTCTCACCTTAGCGGTTATCTGATATTCGTAACTTGCGCCAAGTATAACGTTACGGAGCGCATCTGTAGGAGAAAAGATGATCAAGCGCACTGGACTAAGGCATCGAAAACAAGACTGGAGCCCTCGACGCAAAATTACGAGACTGTGCTTATTACCGTAATGGTGAGCATGTCATGCGCGAGTGCGCTACTTCAGAAAGACTATTAACATCCTACAATCCTAGTTCTTAGGGATTTCATCGTTATGTGGAGGGTCGGCGAGCCTTATTGGTCGCATCGGTTGACATGTCAAACTGCGCAGCCCACGATGACCCTCTGGGCTCTCGCACACGTTGCTTAGCATAGCGATCTGACTTGCAGGTGCCCGATAAATTCTCACATGCAGGTCCTTGGCTACAATGTTTAGCTGCTGCTGATGGTGTCCCTTCTTCATATCGTAGCAGGTTTCTCATGCACATGGGAATTTGATCGCTCGCCACACAGCAAAACATACAGTTCAACATCGCATTCTTCCCGCTCCTCCCATCAACGGATACTGCTGCGGCTATTGCGAAGGTTTCGGGTGCTTTCAGGTTGCTTGAAGCCTAATGTACCCGACTGTCGAGAGGTGTATAAATATGGGCCCATATGTGACAGGTATTTCGCAAGTCGGGGCACCGCAAACCTCTACTTACATTTATCTCTCGTATCCTTCATTTTTACTCAGTAGACCTGTCCCGTGATTGAAACCGGGATGCGTAAGCACTTTGCGGCCATAGTGTCGCTTTCTATCCTCGTAGGACGGGCAGCAGCCTGGGGTCCCTTAGGCCATGAGGCTATTGGGTAAGCCGACACGTTTCTCTAAAACATAATTCGCTAACCTATGGTTAGAATGGTTGCCCAGGAGGTACGCCACTAGCATTCACAGTCCGTATACCCATAGGCTAACGTATTTACAAGTTCCTCGCGCCGAATGCGAAGGCGTTTGTGCAATCTACTCTGGGCTCGCCTCTCGCCTCTTCAGCCAATGTATGTCCAACGTGCGCTGGTTCGTAGCGATAATAATGACGTTCAAATAGTGGGCCGACGATGTTGCGTCTCAACCTGGGTTTACCTGGTCAAAGAACCTCCACTTTATGAGCGGGCAAGGTTCGTCGCAGCGTGGGTGTCATTCTACACGTGTTACTCATGCTGGATACAGTATCCAGCGACGCATGCGCTACCAGCGAATTGTCCGACTGCACTGGTCAGGACTGCATCGTTACTGCTATTGCTAACTTCACCTCTCGTATGGTGGACCCGAACGTGAGCGCGGAACAGAAGTCCGAGGCGCTCAAATTTATCGGTGAGTGTGCGTTCGCAGCGCTGGAGCTACCTTATTTTTGACGCCGTCATTTTACAGATCACGTAGGTTTTCTTTCGTCTCTGGCTGCTCAAGCGACCGGCAAACTAATCACTGAGATATAGTTGGTTGGTGATATTGGCCAACCGTTGCATGTGGAGGGCGTCTCGGCGGGCGATGGTGTCCAAGTGACCTGCTCTGGAGTCAAGACAAACCTTTTTGCCGTACGTTGCGCCAATTTCTTGTCTGGTGTGCTCTGACGTAGTCATATTTACTTGCTTTCTTAATCTTAGGCATGGGGTCAGTAGAATTTAGGCGACCTCGTCTGAGCGATACTAACTCGATACTGCCTTACAGACTCAGCTATCCTTGCCACGAACGTCAATGCAACCCACAGTGCTTCTCTGTCTGTTTACGCCGTAGACCTCATTGCGAAAATCAAGGTAGGCCGCTTGTTTCGCTGTAGTGGGATCATACTGAATACGACTTTATCTTTAGACCGGCTCTTTCAAGGCGTTGACGTCTGCTTGGCTTTCTTGTGCTTCTCAGAGCTCCGGAACCACCAACGTTCAAGAGGTCTTGCAGAAGAGAGAAGCCCGGCACGGAGACGACGACAATGGAGGCGACCGCGACCGCGACTGAAGACGCCGACTCCGCCAACGCCCGGCAGTTTGCGGTGAGGGCCCATCATCAGTATCCAGTACAAGATGATCAAGAGTATGTGCTCGTCGGCTTCAAACATCCTGGTTCTCAGCAGGGTCTCAAGACTGATCTCACATACTGGATGGTTGGGACGTATACACGCGCAGGAACGATACGAAAAGTCACTGTGTTGGAAATGGAGGATGAGAATGACCGGAAGACGCTCCGGGAGCTAAAGCTTGCAAGCGTACAGGACTCCGTCTCCTTGATATGAAACTTTGTGTCCCAGTTTGTCCGGTTGGCTCAAGGTCTATAATGGTGTGCTCGATTATTACGGTAGCTCACGACGTCTCACGTGTTAGGTCTGCGCGTATATCGTCCCGAGACGTCTTAAAACGAGACAACCAACAAAGCCTATATGCACAAAATGTGCTGAGGAGGTAACTCGAATCTGAACGAGATGATTCATCTCTTCGTTGTCATAATAATACTTTTGTAAGTGATAATCTCTTGTAGCGGATAGATGAGCATCTGGTTGTTGCATGGAAGTTCGAGTGTTGTCGAAGCACCTTTTCTGCTACGGTTGCCACTTGAGCGTTGGTCACATCTTGCGCAGCGGATGTTGGTCAGAAACTTCTACTGACCACCTAGAGATAAGGTTTCCCACTTGGAGAGAAATAAACTTTATTTGTTGCACCCTCCTCCACGATACCTAGGAAAACAAGTGAGGATACGACAATGTACGTCTCATGCGATTACCAGTATATTACACTGACAAGTAAATTGAATGACTTAGATGCCTGTCACTGAGCCCCTTTTGCGCATCTCACGACTGTATGAGAATGCTCGAACGGTACTATCAGCTTTCTGGTACGCAACAGCCACATGTTATCAGCATCCTGATATCATATCTCTCCGGATGCCGACCATAGACAAACCGTGCGTTTCTGCACCTTCCCCAACCTACCCCTTGCTATATAAGGCCTGGAACAACTGAATCTGGACGGGGTCTAAAACCAACAATCATCATCCTCACTATGTCTACCCCTGTCGATTTTGCTGCCACGCAGTTGCACCTTGCTAGCACGCTCGGCGCTGTGTTTCTGGGTGAGTACGCTGTTTTGTATGTTTCCTCCAACCTTGACGAAAAATGTAGGTAATATAATGGCAGCTATGTATCTATCTCCCGTCTGTTATCAGTGTCATCACAGGTTCACTGAATTGACGGCATCCTACGTAGCCTCTTCGGAACGGGGACTATGCAAACATACACATACTTCGATGGTTGCACGGATAGGTTGTGGCTCAGAGTGCTGGTACGCCAGCGTTCCCGGAATGTTTCCCCCCGCAGCAGATACTGATTGTGAAGCAGATATTCAGCGTATGGTGCGTTCGCTGCCAGAAGGCCGTATGTTTGTCCCAAATCACAGCAGGGCTATTCGCAGGGTGGTTGACGCGGTTCACACTGCCTTGATGACTTACTCGGTCTATTTCTATGCCGTTTCCAACTTCGGCGATCCATATCAACTGGGCGTATTTACATGGTACGTAATTCCGAGATGTGGGCGAGTCTGTCCTTTCATCGACTTGTTAGGAGTCTCAAAGTCGGTTTGTTCAACAATGTTTGATGCAATTCTGCCGCTTCTGAGTCTTACTTTCTAATCCCCCAGGGTCTGATGGGAGCAACGGTCAGTCTCAAGTTTAATCAATTCTTACAGCCGTCTAATCATCGTGGTTTGTGTAGAACATCAATATTTGGTTAATACAGAGGTCGATACGTATTCAGAATGTTTGGTCTTTGCTCACATGTGTTGTAGCATCTACGCCTCGAGACTATGGCTAAGTGTGTCTCACATTTTTCGTGCTGTTATCTATCGTCTAATTACCTATTCGAACAGTCAGCAGAAGTAAATGGCTGATGGCACTCGTTGTGAGCACTCCCATATAGTCCTAATTCACGCGCAAACTCAATAATCCTCCGTTCTGCTGAGTTGTTACCTACATTCTACGCTTCCAGTGCGCTCTTCCTCTGCTTGTCCTTGATACTGGCTAACCAAATGGAATGGCAGGCATGGCGCTCTGTGTGTAATCAACACTACATGATTAAAAGCTTGCCGAATATTCACCCCACTATTTGCCTCTCAGATACCCTAGCGCGAAGGTAATTGTCTGAGCAAACCGCTGGCCAAGCTGACTTGCGTACGGTTTGAACAGCTTATCGTTCACCTTTTTGTCTGAACTTATGAGTCCAGGCATACCCGTAGGCTATCTATCCTTTATCTACTTTTCGTACTCGCCAACAGCTGAACCTCGCATCAGTGGATCGTGTACAGCGCATTCTGTGGATTAGTAGCCGTAGAAGCCGTCCTCGCGGTGTCCCTTTCTGTCTTTCTTTGGCGATCCCGCACTGGGTTTCGGTAGTCCGTCTGCTGGTTTCCCCAAATGCCTAGTTGATGCGCTATGCTGATAAAATCTTGCAGCACGGACAATCTCATCCGAGCAATAATCACGTATAGTGTACGGCCTGGCATACTCAACAGGTGCGAGGATAGGATGGAAAGAGACCGCTTGTATTCGCTGATCTGCCACACCGTTCCCTGTCAGTCTGTGTGCTGTCATGATATTGATCGCGGTCAGTAGTTTGCATCCGCCTCGCTGATACAGGGCTAATCCGTGCTGCAGTATACAAGCATGCCAACCAACTACATATACGTGGCGTTTTTCTTCCTCCTGCCAAAATGTCAGCTGTCGTCTCCCTTTTTCTTGTCGTTCGCCGCATTCATGCCCGCCGCCAGTCTCTTTAAATTCGCTGTTAGCACTGCTGAACGCACGCACACGGATTCGCAAGGATGCAAGGCGGGATGGCGTCATGAACGTATCGCTCTCTGGCACACGAGGTGCGTTGGATGCAGCAAGCTCGGGAGAGACTACGCTACAGGTGCGTCTCTGTATGCGTCGTGTTTCCAGCGGGTTACTTACGGTCACACCAGTCTATTGCGATTCAAGGGAAGACGACTACGGACAAGGAGGCGGGCTCTACTTCACACGTCCCGCCGATGCCCCAGGACCTCGTATGTTCGGCTCACGTTGCCCCATACACTCGCTGAGTGTGTCGTGTCTTACTAGAACTCGTCCCGAGGCATCTTCGAGGTGACGAAAGAGGACGCGATCCGTATCGTCTAGATCATCATGCGTAGCAGCGACCCGTCGTTCGACTCACCCGCTGTATTTATCTCGAGAACCGGGCACCAGAATTTTTCTTGTCGCGCGCATATGCCAGTGTATGGAACGTATGGCGCATATAGTGGCGCCATAATAGGGTGCAAAAATGCTACCTTACGGATATGTGATATGGTACTCCTAGTTGATATAGATGAACATGTACTCAATGGGTTCGGTTTGGGAGAAACAGAGAATATACAAGTATATCCAGCGTACGCTCACGCA
>JANHOG010001015.1:0-10037 GCA_027627325.1 Phlebia brevispora
CAAGCCGAGGGCTGGACGTGGACGATATGGGTTCTGCTTTGGTTGAGCGGTGGATCTCTGGCTTACCTTGCCATACTTCTCCCGGAGACTTCTGCACAAGCGTTCGTCCTTTTCACAGTTCACATCGTGCTCTCATGCTGATTCCTCGCGCAGAATCCTGTATCGCCGCGCAGCTCGCCTCCGCCGCGTTACTGGAAATCAGAATCTGCGCTCTCAGGGTGAACTTGACGCGGCAGAGATGACTTTCGGCGACCTTGCCAAGACCACTCTCATTCGACCATTCATCCTGTCCTTCCATGAGCCTATCGTCTTCTTCTGGAACATTTACCTTGCCCTCATTTACGCTATCTTCTATATCTTCATTGAATCCTTCCGTGTCGTGTTCATTGAGCACCATCACTTCGACCTTGGCGAGAATGGACTTGCGTTCTTGGTATGCCTCTCCATTTAACTATACAGGCTGCATCTAAACTTATGATCGCAGGGTATATTCATTGGCGGTGTTGTCGGTTACATCTTCCTAGTGCCGTTTGCTATTTTCTATTTGAAACCCAAGTTCGCGAACGGTCCCCAAAGTATGTTTTCGTCTTATTGACCTTCTCCCTAGTCTGACGCAAGATGCTCCCAGACTTCATCCCGGAATCACGGTTACCAATGGCCATGGTTGGCGCTTTCATCCTTCCGGCATCTATGTTCTGGTTCGGATGGACCAGCTACCGCGCCGTACACTGGATAGTGCCTATCATCGCGTCGGGTTTCTTCTCTCTGGGCTCGTACTTCATGTTTAACTCCGGTCTGAAGTAAGCGCCTCCTTTGATTGCCTGAGAAAGCGTGCTGATTCACTTCCACCAGCTATCTCCCTGACTGTTATCCCCGTTATGTCGCATCTGTCCTTGCGGGCAATGACCTGTTCCGTGGCCTCGTTGGAGCCTTCTTCCCGCTTTACAGCACGGCATTCTTCCACAATCTTGGAGTTGGACCTGCTTGTAGCTTACTGGGTGGCGTTCTTCTAGGCATGCTTCCTGTTCCTTTCGTACTGTGAGTTATTATCAATACATACGAAGATTCTCGCATTGACCACTATGCATAGGTACAAATATGGCGCCCGAATTCGCTCTTGGAGCAAGTATGCCGACTAATAGCCTTTCTTTGCACGTATCACCTTATATCATGATCGCGTAACGCAGTTCATTACATTTCTTGCCTTTATTTTTCTTCCTTTTTGGTCAACATACATGTAGTCAGCTCTTGCATCTAGAACTACGATAAGTTTAGATATACCGTGTACCCCCGCGTCAATTAATTCAGACAGTCGCAAGTGCAGTGACACTTTCAATCCTACGTCAGCCTTGTAGTCAGCAACACATGTCCATGCGCCCTCAACGCTACACTAGTTGATAGTGGGCGCTTACAGGCTTTCTATCTTATCCCGAACGGTCATCGACTCTGTCTCTTGATCTTACTTTAGCATTATCGCTGTTGTGGTGACCGCAAAACTTTGAAATGGCATCAAACCTTGTACAGATTACGTCTCCGAGTGGACCTGAGAGCGATCTGGTAAATCGCTAGTAAGGTCGCAAAGTAGCGGCACGGGTTGATGCATCTAGCAAGAAATCGCAGGCGCTGCGAGACCATGCCGATTGGAGGAACCCAGTAGAACTCTGATATACGTAACTTGTTTGCCTGGTGTGCTATTTACGACACTGACCTCCATTTATTAGCTCACTTTGTGAAGCTATCTCGTAGTGCAGGCACTGCAAGCCCTCCTCGGCCATATTCATAGCGGCCCCAGACGCGTTCGAAGGATGTGCGTACGTTCGAGTCCACAGAGCTGACTTCAGATATTCCCGCAGCTCCTGCAGCGTGAGACTCAGAGGCTTGATCGTCGGCGTGGACCGGTCGTGTGAATAATACGCTATGGCATTGGGGCGTCAAGACCGTCACAAGGTCGATATTCTTGCAACATGATCTACATAATGCCACGACCCTGCACCTCTCACCTCAGTTATCTCGGTCAGGAAGCAGAACTGACACATGAAGCTGTACACCTTTCCAATTGCAATGACTTCAGCCCTCACCGCATGAGAATACTTTTACGTGCTTCCCGCTGTCTACTGTACGTACTGCAGTTGGTCCACGCCACGGAGTGTCATAGTACTTACACAATATATACATGCTAGGAATCTGTGGAAATGGGCTGCACGTAGCACGGAGCCGGAAGAATCCTTCTATGAGAATCGTGGCCTGACTGTGTTACCGCTTATAGAGGACTCCCACCAATTTGTGAGTACATTTCACTACTCGCGAAGTGGCTCAATTCTCATATAGGCCCACATGCTTGATTATCCCGAGTGGGATCGTTATTGGAGGTGCTTATGTGTTTACCGTGCAAGCCGCTACTGGCTCTTGCGGAGATATAATCCTCCTACCTAACCCGCCAACTTGAATAACACCCCAGGTAAAGACATAGAATGCGATAGAATTTGCCAATTGGTCGTTGGAGTTTAGTCTGAAAGCGTACTCTCGAGCTTTAGGCTGAAGTTGCAACGCAGACTTGATGCGTCAAAACCCATTTGCCCCTCACGGGACGGAGTCAACCTCTCAACCTGACGACAGCGAACACTTTCGTAGTTGCTACCGCACGACGCGTGGGTGCCTCCATGACCTCTATCTCTCCTTACAAGGCGGTGCTCGGGAGAAGCTTATGCAAGCTTTTGTATGTGACTCCCTTGATACTTGCAGTCTCAGCGGGCAAACCTCGCCTGTCATTTAGAATGTCTCAGCCGTAATTATGTTTCCGTCCTTGCGGCATTGCTAGCACGTACACTGGAAATATTCATCCGATTTTCTGCGTATTCCAGCTCTGTTTAGCAAGGTAAGAAGCGTCGTATGAGAATAAGATGTTTTTCGAAATGATACTGCGCTTTCAATACTGTAACCGGCGGCTTAGTCCATTCGACCTCGTGATGTTACTTCTTTGGTTTTACAGATGATACAGGTACCAAAGGGCCCTTTCAGCCATCGTTGTATCGAGCTCAAGGCAAATTTGAAGAGGTTGCATCCATTCAATTCCGCTGAAATAACTTCAAATATTCCCACAGCCCACGCAGCGTGCGACGCAAGTCTGATCGTCGGTACAAACAGCTAATGTAATGCACGGACGGTAACTTCGAAAGGCCAGACCCATCATGGGGTTGAAGTGAGGCTGAAAAATTATGCTACGTACTGATGTCTGCTTCAGCGTCTTTGGTTTCCTTCATTGTACTCCTCGTTTTGCTGAACATGCCTGTGCAGGATCACGATGCCTTTTGCGGGAGCATTAGGACGGAGTTTTTGTCTTCTCTGCCAGTGATCGCCGAAAGTAAGTTGTACTTAAACCCGCATGCTCAAAGAGGACACCAAGGTTGCACCGGTTGACCACAAAGACGGTCTCAATATGAAAACTTTTACTAAGTTACATCGTACAGTAAGCACCCACATTGATTGTCATGACAATGGATTACAGTATCTAATTGTATTGAGCATCGTAGTGGACAAGTGGCGTCGTGCTCATCTTAACAGTGATGGAGTTCTCTCTCGCCCAAGAACTAATCACCTTCGAATGTTTCGAGACGGGTATCTCTTCCGACTGCACCTCCTTTATCGACACATTTTGCTCTTCAGCCTCGGTTGTCTCGGTAAGGCAGTAGATCCAACATGAACTATAAATCAATATGGTGACAAAAATACTAGGCTGCAGCCCAAGAGAGTATCGCTATGTGCTTCCCGCTTTCTACAGAAACGCGATGTACGTACTTCGGTTGCATCATGAAATGCCGTATTACTTACGATGAGGGATGCTTTCTAGGCGATTTCAATGCATGGAGAGGGGGAGTGAACAGTTCACATCCACCAGGACCTTTCAGCGAGGCTACTTGCTCCACTATATTGCCCATTGTCTCAGATGCCTGTGAATTCGTGAGTTCATTTCAACAGCTATAAAAAGTGTACCTTCTCATGAAGTCTAACCATTTCAGGGCGGAAGCGGGATCCTTGTTGGATTCGGCTATGTGTTCACCACTCAAGCTAACGATGGCTCTTGCGGAGCCGTGACCGCTCTACCTAACCCGCCAACTTGAACAGGCATGGAACCACTCTGGACTGCGAGGCTCGTTCCCCAACAGCGTGACATGTTCAGTTCTGTGCATATGTTCGACACTTGGCCAAGTTATTCCTTGAGGGGCGTCACAAATCTGATCATCGTTTCCTATGTACTGTTGTGATCGTGAATGTTTTCACTACGAAGGCGCAAAGAGATGTCCGGCAATTTCAGGGTCAAGAGTTACAAGATCCAGAGTCTGAGATTCCGGTTCGGTTCAGTTCCTGCGGCGGGTATAGCCGAGTGTGAACTCTGGTTCGGTTCCAGGCTGACTCCAAACCGGACGGACGCGCAGTGACTTCTGCGCCTTCTTGAGGTTCCGCCAGCATCGCCTCGACCATACAAGGCTTTCACAGCTTATGAGCGTGTCGACGCTATCTTACGGTCACTAATAGCGATACTTGGCTCTTCAGAATGCTATTGAATGCTGCTATCGCTTGTAAGTCAGGATCTGTACAATTCGGACATCCTGTGGTACCTCAAACGTCCAGATGAAGGCTCAATTGACCAAGCTACCGGCGACACCTTAAGGTCACGTTGCATTCGGTCGAGACCTTCCCCACAGATCCAGCAGCGAGGGAATTCAATACTTCCAAACTCGAAGAACACATGCAAACCCCGACCGATAGCATCCGACTGATGATGCACACGCTTTACCATTTCCTTCAATCCGTTCATAGGGTTGGAAGCTCTCTGTGGGATTAAGACGTACCCACAGTTTCTAGTGTCGTATGTAAGATGATGTCGATACTACCCCATTCCTGGAGCAGAGCAAGCTTCTGAGTTTCTTACCGGATACTCTCTTGCTTAACCGTATAGTCTAGGTCTGCTGGTCTCATTTCAGTGAACACTTCCAACGCCAGCATGTTCGCCGCTCTACGCCACCTGGTGAGCTTTCGAGCCCTTATGAACTAGCACATGTGCTTATTATTGCGTTGCTTGCGCTGTATTAGGTAGCGAAAATCCTCGCTGTTTCTTTGGTAGTGACACCGTGCCTTGCGCAGAGCGAGGTGACACTTTTTGGATGCTTTGAAACAGGCCTTCCTTTCCCTTGCTCCGTATTCGACGGCGGGTTTTGTGCTGAGTTTTCAGATGTGCCGGTAAGAATTTATGTCGCGTTCATGCGCCTGACATTGGGCCTTAGATCGTACTGCTCCAACAGGTCTCACCAGGCCAGAGCGTCTCTCAGTGCTTTGAAGCGGAAACCATTGAGGGAAGTTGTAAGCATTTCATACGACTTCGCGCAGTATACAGTGAATATTGACACCGTCCTGGCGCAGGTCTTTTCAGTGCATGGCGAGGAAACGCCAGTAGCACAGACTTACCGGAACCCTTCGATGAAAGCACTTGCGAGACCTTAATAAATAACATTTTTGACTTTTGCGTAACGGTGAGAGCTCCACTGGTTCCACGAACTATCCATCGTGACCGTCTAGACCTCCTTCAGGGATTCGGAGGTAGTGCAATCCTGAGCAACGACACATTCGTGTTTACTATTCGCGGGGATGAGTCTACTTGCGGAAATGCCACGGCCATACCGGATCCACCCTCGTAGATGTGAGCTGCTGAATTCACATGGAATTCACTCACTTGAATAAGAAGGTTTACAGGTGGTATCTAGAAGACCAAATCGAGCGTGTACGCACTGCGTCCTTTCAAATCATGTCCTGCAGCTGGAGACCAATGCACCACATTAGGTTGCCTGCGTAGTCAGGGGTTTGATGCAGAATCGACTGAGTGCTGTCAAACATTCCTAGTTTCTCACGACGAAGCGAGCAGCGTAATGTGACCAAATGATTCGTTCGATCAAGGTATATCAGTCTCACGATCTTTTCCGTTTTTCAAGTTCAACCCTGCAGGATGGGGAGCTTGAAAGGCACTGCGCGGTGAACAAAAAATAAGGTTTTCCCGCAGATCCTGCATTGTGCGACTGTGATTCTGCCCTCTCACACAGGCCACGGCTTCCGCAGAGGTCAGGCACAGGTTGCTGTTGCTCCCGACTTAGTACAATTAGAAGCTCATCTTTGAAGTCATGGTCAGCTGATTTTATCTTGCAGCTTCGCCGCGCTTCTGTTCATGTTGCGTTTCACACAACAGAGCCTCACCCTTCGATTTGACATCGATGTGATCCAAGGTAAGGGAGTCCAATGACTGCCATCTGCTCTCCGGTGCCTGGACTCATACCAGGCTTCCTTGGAGAGAGACGATAGCACTCCTCCTGCCACTCGTCATTTTCTCCCACTCACACTGTTGACTACCATGCATTGGTGGGTGAGTTTTCGCATTAACCAGAAAAGACGCAAAATCGCTAACTCTGACCTTGCAATTGCCCTCGTCGTAGCCGCGTGCTACGTTCACCCTTTGGCTCACAACAACGTCGTGTCTTGCTCAGACCACAGTGTTTAACTGTTTCCAGTCGGGTGAACAACTCGATTGTTTCCCCTTCTTCTCTCAGTTCTGTGAAGTCATCGCAAATGTTTCAGTAAGGATGCAATCTTTTCTCCATCAATGGTCATGATAAATATTGTATTGCTTTACATACGAGTAGATCCCACCATCGGACAGTGTGACTCGCTGCTACCCACTCGCCAGTGATGTAAACAATCTATTCTGTACGTACTCCTTAATGTTAATGCTTTGCAATAAGTTGACGCAACTTCTTTGCAGGTAGCTTGAATGCATGGCAAGGATCCCCTAATAGCCAAGCACCAGCAATGATAGACGTGACGAGCTGCGAGAACCTGCTCACAGAGGTGTTTGGTTTCTGTGATCTGGTGCGATTGTTCCTTGTTTTGCCGGGAAAGCTTAAGTTTCCCAACACCGACATTCTGTCAGGGCTTCGGCGGGAGCATCAGTCTGAGCAACGAGACTTTCATCTATACCTTTCAGGCCAGCTCCGGCACTTGCGGGAGTGACACAGCGCTGCCAAATCCGCCGTTTTGACGGGAGATGGACCAGAAGTTGCTTTCTACATCGAGACAGTTTTCTTGATTTCGATACCGGTTTCTAGCGGAAAAGAAATCGACAGGACGTTTAGGTGTATATGAATAGGTTTTATGCCGTAGTAAAGCATTTAACGCGCATAGCATCCGTTAGAGATGGTATACATGTGCCTTTCCTACGTTCAAAAATATACGGAGCCATCAACCCTACGAGCATATATTCAAATCAGTACTAACTACGAATATGACCCGCTCGATTATCCAAAGGACGCCCTGAGTGAGGCTTCCGTGCATGCCATATTGTCTGGAGCTCACCGAGTGCTGATTCTAAAACAGCCTCGTACCCGCAGCGCAAGACGCAGACATGAGTCCTTGCTTCCTGGGGCCTGGGGTCTACCGACGAGACAAACTTTCCATGATGCACTTCATTGTACCACCGTGCTGCTTCTGCATGCCGTACGAGACATTGTCAGTACGTGGGATACTGTCTCCCACTTGCACGACTGAAACGGCAGGCTATATGGTCCAATATTCTGCTTGCATCTTGCTATGACGCTCAGGGGTGCGACTTCTCCATAGATAGTCGACTTTGATGTTCAGGCGTTCCGGGAAAGCGTAATCTTGCGAGGAGACACCCTTTACACGTATAAGTCCATACCGAGGATTGCGGAGCCAACATAGCGTTGTCGGTACAACTCCAGCGAGCTGAGCACGGCACCCAATGGAGACTCGAACTGTCATGTTAGTACTTAAGAGGGTTTCTGCGGATCGTATCACATAGTTCGAGATGTAAATGAGGACTCTATTCGCACGATGGAATAGTGATACAGCTTGCAGCATCGCATATTTTGCACCAGACCAAAGCGAACAAAAGGCATTTGAACAAGTAGAAAGAAATTCACGACATGAGCAAGTATGACCGAGCAACGATAGGAAGCACTTCCACAGCACCCTCTAGATTGGCTTGATCTTAAAGTGGAGAGAGATGAGGGAGAAGATTAAACACTGAATTGCAGATAATCATGAGAGATGTGTAACAGAGGAAAGAATACGTAAAACAGACCTTCAAGTCTTGCACGAGATAGTAGAAGACACGGAGTCCTTCAGGATCCTCACTGTCTTGGATATCGACAAGAGAACCAATCTTCGCCGTCTGTGCACCGAATCAGATCAGGAAGCGGCACAAAAAAGATGGTGAATAAAACCTACTTCAAACGCAATGTGGTCATTGCCAATTCGAATCTCGAGCTCCTGCTTGCCGACAATGTTCTTCTTGGGCCAATTTGTGTCGTCTTCCCTGTTGAGGTGATGAATAATAATGTCGCGAAAAACGTAGCCAAAAGCACGTACTTCGTGATTTCGCTCGACTCCACTATCCTTTTGAGCTCTTTGACGACCAATGGGCCAACCCACACTGAGGTCCCGGCAGCCAATTAGCGTTTGATGCGCTTACGACGTTAATGCTACGCACTTTCTTTGCGAATCAAACTATCATTACGATAGTTCGAGTTGTTCGCGTATCGTAGACGTCCATGGGAGTACTCAAACTCAAGGAATTCGTGGCCATGCTTGCCGGAGTGCCCTGTACTATACCACATTATGCACGGTCAGCTCGACGCACATCTCCCGAGCGGTATTTGATACTTACTAGTATCTATGCCATAGCGGCGTGAGCAGTGCCTGCACACGCCGATGCTTTGCCTTCGTACCTCAAGTAGAACGGGTCGTTTTCGTAGGAGGTCATGTTGCCTGATGGTGGTGGATGTAAGCGAAGTCCTGGTTTGGGCGTCTTCCTCTGAGACGAAACTTAGCGCCATCAGTCGGCAAAAACCGATCAAACCTTATTCACGCGCTTGGTCGAGTAAATTCGAGTCTACGACTGTCAACGAATGCGTTCAGGGTCGTGATAGCCGTTAGTCTGAGCTACGAACGACATACAAGCCTCATAACAGGCTGGAGGACTACTCATTCTACTCAGCGAGATGAAGGGTACAGATGTTCTTTGCGGAGCTGACTGGATAATTTATGATCGCAGTGTTTTCCGGATCCACGATTGCCGAGGAACTTGAGGACTTCAAGTTGCAAAATGCTGCGGGGAAGCTATCAAATCACCCGCCACTACCCTCAGAGCACGCCTCAGGCTCTAGGCTGTCACGAGGCATACATATACCGGTGAGCCAGTCCCCAGTCTATCTGGCCCAGCATCTGACCGCAACCAGCTCTACGTGTCAGTTCCAATGGATTCTGCCACCCGCCCGTTAACGAGACACCCTTCGCTCTACCTCAAGGATGGCGATGTGGCGATTACCGCTCAGCACTCTGACGGCAGTCTGCATGTCTATCGCATCGATAAAGCCTTCCTCTCTCGCTTTTCCCCCGTCTTCGCGGACATGTTTGCCATGCCGAACCCATCTACCGTGGAGACGTATGATGGAGCCCCCGTCGTCCATCTCACAGACCGAGCAGAAGATGTCGAGGCTTTCCTGGCGGCGCTATATGATCCCTCGTACGTCCCCGTGCTTCGCTGCAGCCTACGATGCCTCTGACCACTTCCCTCAACGTAGAAAATTGATCCTGCCACCTCGGCACCCGGACAACCCAGTCCTCGCTAGGCCCCTTCTCACCCTGAGCAAGAAATATGACATACGCCACATTTACGACATTGTGAAGCAGCAACTGGCGAGAGACTGGCCGTGTACATTCGAGGAATACGAAGTGTATTACGCCACGGCATCAGCCATCACCGAGCATCACGAGCTGTCTGGGAGAGTGAAAGGGAAGCCCTTGGACGACGTTCTTCCAGAGCCAGCGTCTGCTATCCGTATCGCCGAGGACTTCGACATTCCGTCCATGCTCCCTGCCGCCTTCCTGGAGCTCGCGTCGCGACAGCTGTCCAATGACTGGCACGCCGTCCGTCGTGAGGCGCCGCTTGCAGAATACGATATCCTTGGTCCACC
>JANHOG010001016.1:0-10035 GCA_027627325.1 Phlebia brevispora
CGGATATGCCTGGGGGATTTTACCAGCGTGGGGTTGAAGTAGTGAGGTGGTTGCGATTATAAGTCTTCCTAGAGCTGCCATTAAGGCATCAGTGCTTAATTTATTTAACATGGTTGTGTAGTATAAGTAGATATCGTATATTTGGCAGGCTGTAACTTGGAATTAAATGCATCATCCCTTAAATACAAGCGCAGTGTGTTCTGCCAGTAAGACAGTTGGAGACGCGTCGCGAGAGGCGACGTGGGCAAACTGTGTGGCGCGGCAATTGCCGCATTTGCTACCGAGTTGAACGCAGTCACCTCGAGGCGAACTCATATACATGTCTTTTCGACTTGTAGTGCATCAACATGCATCAACGTTGTATCTGATGTAAATCTCTCCCTCTACGAAGGCAGATGGTTTCCACACACGTAGAGCTGATTTACATGATCTTTATAGTACACAAAACGCCGCCCATCTCGGAGGGGCGACGAACATACAGTACTGTCGTTCAGCACGGTCGAACAGTACCTACCCTCAAAGAGCATCAAAAATAGATGAATTATGCACAGGACGCCTTTCAAGCGACTTCAGTACCAGTCACTAGTGCGTGCGCATGTGGCCTGTCCATACACGGGGACAATATTGAGGTTTGGGTTGCCCTTGAACCCATATCGGTCTGCAAAACATCATCAGCAACGACTTACATCCCCTCAAGCAACGAAGATGACGTACACAGCCTATGCTCTCCCCCATCGAAGGCGTACCCGAAGTAGTCCTCCTCGTGTATGGCACCCTTAGGCCAGCACCTTTCCTCCCCAAATTCGTCCGAGTCTTCCATATCTTCGTCCCCGTACCCATCCATTTCCTCATCGTCATCGTCATCGTCAAAAGTTGTTCCTCGTGCCCTGTACGATGAACGGGAGGTTTGCACTGGAGACGACGATCCGGAGTTATTCTCTGAGTCGCCGTAACTGGGACGTCGGTACGGTCGGTATCCGTGATAGTTCCCTAGGCGGTCGACATAATTGCATTCCGTTGCAGCGTAGAGCGTAAGGCTGTTCGAGTCCCACACCATAGAGTTGACGCTGTTGTTGCCCGTCGCGAGCTCGTACACCAGTCGCTTCGCGCGGAGGTCCCAGAAGTGGATGGACTCGCTGTGTTTCCCACCGGTGAAGAGGACTGAGAGAAGTGGTTGGTGAGCATGATATGCCGTTTTGATACAGATTTACTGACCTGGTAAGCCGTCAGGGTGTGCTAGAGCCAACGCGCCGCACGGAGAGGACTGGCGCTCCACGTTCATGGTCAACTGCGGCAGCGGCTGCCGCATGTCATAGATCCGGGCATAACCGTCGGAAGCAGCAGTAGCGAAGATATTGGCATCTCCATCGCTGGTGGAGAAGTCCGAGACATATCCTCCGTGTCCGAGATACCGAGACACCATCTGTCCGCGTTCCATATCCATGGAAAGGCATGAATATCCGTATCTGCCTGCGTCCGTATTTTTCTTCAGATGGGTAGTATCCTCGCCACACAGCATATATGCGCTGGGCTTGTGGTAATGCCATACACCAGGCTTGAACGTCGCGTCCTTGAACTTGATCACGGTGTGCGATTTGCTGCCTGTCGACTCCTCGATCTCGCAGGGATCGTCTATATCCCTCGATGTGTCATCTGCGTCATAGCATCCCTCACCAATCAACCCCTTCACGACCTTATGGGTCGACAAATCATCGACGTTCCACACCATTGCGGTTCCTGCTCCAGCACGCAAGAGACGTCCACCGGGTAACACGGCGATAGGGCCGTTGTTTTTGCGCGAGTTCATTGTGTGCACAGGTTCGCCTTCGTCCTCCCAGTTGAACGATTTGATCCTGTCTTTGTCCGCGACAATGACTAGCTTGCGGTCTTCGTCCGTTGCGATGTGATATGCGACGTGCGCGAGGCGTGTATTTAGATTCTCCCCTCTGAACTTCTTTGATTTCAACGCTTTGGACGACCAGTAGTGTACGTATGGGTCGCGGTCTTTGTATCCCCCGGCAGCGATCAAGGCTAGGCATGAGCCGGCGGATGAGAGTGCGAGACGGATTGGGATTGCGGTCTCGCTTTCTTTGACCTCGCAGCGGGCTTGGAAGACTAAATTTCCCGTCGGATATGTCTCGCCGGGCGGAATGTTGACATTACGGCGGAAGCGGGACAGCGATGTAGCTTCCTTAGGCTGTAGGTCCTTCTTCCAGGAGCCAGGACCTGGGATAACGTTTCGGACTAATTTATGTAGTGTCAGATCTCTCGCTCAGCACATATATCCTGCTATACGTACATGGCATGCCACCAGAAGCGAAAGCCGTGAACAGTGTGCTTGTTAGCACGTCGCCTGCCAGAAGGATACACTCAGCCGCCATATAATGCCCATTGTGCCATATGACTTACCAGTATTGAATACAGTAAGAGGGGGCCCCAACAGATTGGCCTCTGTCTCATGGGCGAAGGAGGCTACGAAATCAATGCTTGTGTGACCCCCGTAGGCTAGGTTAAGACCGCGATTGATCATGGTGCTAACTCTTTCGACTACTTCCGCAAGACTTGCAGGTTCGTCTCTCTCGACGCGTCGAACAAAGGTACACGCGTCGCTGAGAATCTCCACCAAAGTATCCTCTGGGTTGGAACGGTAGGAGCGTTCATCTTCAGGCTGCTTGTGAATCTTGACTTCGACTGCGTCAAGTCGCTTTTCCAATGCTCTCAGTTTGTTGGAAAGGGTCACGGAGAGCGCCACAGCCGACATTGACGCGATTCTGTTGCTTACTGAGGGGTTTTCAGGGTGTTGGAGGGCGAGGACTATGAGGGACGGTTATGAGAGTCCGGAGAAGGGAGGAGGGACTGAGATCCACAAACTAATGAGGTGCCACCACCAGGACCACTCGGCACGAGGGTTCCGCGATCAATATTGTAACGCGAATCTGACCGTCCCTAGATACTCCCAATATTTCCTCATTCGGTCTTCCGTGTCCATGAGAGTTTTCCTGCCAGTACTACTTTCCGACTTCGGCCCATTCGTAACGCATGCATCGCCACACGCAATACATTGCTGTTCTTTGAAATGCGTCTGAAAGTCGCATACGACTTCGCAGCTTGCGTCGTTTGAGACATCCTTGGTCACAAGTTCAGTACAATGCTAACTAGCAGATGCGTGAGCAAAAGCCGACAGAACGTCATATTTTTAGCTTGAAGAAAGAGAGTCCACATAGTTGTTGCAAGCATACGTACTTTAGGCAAAGGTACCCTGCGCCGTGTCTTTCAAGATATAAGGCGGAGACCGCGCTCAGGCTCCCTACCGCAAATTGTGGACAACTTAAGTCGCTGGCAGCAACGCGCTTTCAAGCTCATATCACGCGCCGCATCTAAGAAAGCTGTGCAGAGTGGTGCCTTGTAGGTTTTTCGGGCTGAATAGCGGTCCTGCCAGTGCATATTGCCCCAGTGCAACTTGAATGTCAAGTTCAACTTTAACGTTCGTGACTTCCAACTTTTCAACGCGCTCGTGATCTCGCTTACGCTCCGCGCACTGTTGAGCGCCCAGGCGGCTGCAGCTCGTGTTGCCATCGACCACCACCGGGATGAAATCAACAGCTCTCACATGCTTCCAGTCATACAGGCTGGTCAATCAGATAGATATGAAAATGCTCGTAGAAGGGGCCTTGTCCAACTTCAGCACGCCTGACTCACCGTGAGAACACCGAGAGTTCTATTGTGCAGGAGATGGCAAGGTGAGTCTCCCATCGCCCTGAGAGTCACTTGGTGAAATAATCACAGCTGTACAATAGCTTGGACACCCTCAGCATGCGTATCTGGTGTTAAGTTCTTGAATGACTCATAGGATGCACGGTCAGTCGGGAATTGTGCCACTTCAAGTTGTCCTCCACGGCGCTCGAAGTCTCGAAGAGAGCTGCTTGGGGCGGTCGATTCAGACGCCCTATATAAAGGATGCAACGGTCCTTGATATTTGTCCCTACATATCTTTCATCCTCCCCGCCACCCACAAGCAAGAACGATGTCTTGTTCGCTGTGTCGTCTGCCTTTCCTCCCAACCACGATGTCTGTCGATCCCCATCCGCCACCTGAGGGCACCATGACGCCGAAGCAATACGACTATTTCACGAAGGCGGTGGGCATAGGCTCCTTGGTTCCGTGTACTATCCTTAACTGTGACTTCCTGGGTACGTGTCAGTAATCTTTACTGCACCAACAACGCTAAGCCAACTGGTGAACGTAGATAACTATATATTCTGCTCGGTGCCTAAGAAAGGCCGCGTGCCAGCCTTTTTGCTGTGGAACTCTGATTTTCATGGCGATGAGAGTCGTGTGAGTGACGAGTTTATGTCAGTCTGTGCAGTATAAACAGAGCTCAAGCCAGTGCCTCCCAGATCATGATGATGTTTCACATCGTATGCGCTCGTATTTTGCGCCACAGATTCGATTGCCAGGCAGAGACAACGGACGATGCGTATAACCTCTGCGAGATCGACCATGTCCTCGGGGAAGCGATGAAAGACGTTAACGCGGGACGCCTCCCTCATGTCAAGTACGAAAAGGCTGGTCCAGAGAACGTCGATGTCAGGCCGTACTACCATCTTGACGAGGATAAGCGGATGCGTCTGGACTGGGTACGATTCAAGAACGACGGTTTCGAGTGGACATACACAAGGCCGGACACGTGAGCATAACTGAACATGAAATTCATTCTCATTCAACTTACCACAAGTGCCGTTTCTCTAGCTTCCCCCGCTTTTATAGTGCTGTCTCGTCAAAACGGCTACCAGGTCCCGCGCTGGGACCAATCGACGACGTCCTCACTACAAAGCCGCTCGACATCCTACATCTCCTCCTTCCCTACCTCACTGACAAGTCTTTCGTCTCCCTCTTCTCTACATGCCGTACGCTCCGCCACCACGCGCTGACGACATTCCAACCGCAGGCGCGTGAACGCGTCCTTGGCTCCGGCTGGGCAATTCCATTGCACAAGGAGTACGCGTCCATACCGCTCGCGACGCGCGATGCAGGTAGTGTAGTCGATCCGGACAACATCCCACTTGAGGGTGACTGGATGTTGTACCTGTGCAATGTACACAAGTCGCAGAGCATGCGTGCGCGAAGGTGGATATGGGCAACCGCCGAAGAGCTGCGCCGCGCGTTCCTTGAGCAGAAGGCTGGAGGCCCATATGAGGACATCGTGGTCGGAGAAGGGTCTGACGCGCAGCGCATAAAGAGCCCGAAGCGGCTAAAATTGGAGAAGGAGGCGAAGATGAATCCTGTCAGTCTTATGTTCCCACCTGATTGGTGACAAGCGCGTGTATACTAGTCAGTAGCACGAACGTGTACCGTGTTTTCGATTCCAAACGCCTGTACTGATAGCCCGAAGCATAAGTTGTATTTCAGACAGAATATAACTTCCTGACGGAGATGAATTGTTTTCACAATGTAATATAGAGTTGATTTTTCCTTGGACGCGGACAGATGAGGAGGCGCGTCGTTGTATGCGACGCGATTCAACGCGCTCGTGATCTCGCTTACGTCCGAACTCAAACTGCCACGCATCGAGCCGCTCAGGCGACTACAGCTTCATCGACCACCACCGGAACGATAGTGACTATCACCGATCCTGTCCACAGATGCAACCTGATCAATCAGATAGATGTGAAAATACTCGTGAAAGATGAAAGGGGTCTTCTCCAACTTCAGCTCCTCTGACTCGCCGTGAGAAAATCGAGTCCTATTGTGCAAGAAAGAAGTAAAGTGAGTCTCCCGTTCATCTGCGAGTCGCTTGGAGACGAACACCTGCCGCACAATAGATTTGCTCTTTCATGGAGTGTATTTGTCTCTCTGCTTCTTGATTGCATGCGCCATCAGACCCTTATGCCACTTCAAGACACCTCTTAGCTTTTCGAAGTCTGGAGGAGATCTCTATTTGTAGCGACCGATTCAGACGCCTCAGACTTTGTGCAGTATAAAGGATGCGACGGCTCTTGCCATCTATTCCTTTAGATCCTTCGTCCTGACCGCCACCAACGCCCAACGACGATGTCTTGTTCCTTGTGTCGCCTGCCGTTCGTCCCAGCCGCGATGTCAGTGGCGCCACGTCCGCCACCCGAGGGCATTTTAACGAAGAAGCAATACGACTACTTCACCAAGGCAGTGTGTATCTGTGTCAATGTCCCTTGCAATATCCTCAATTGCGAATTTCTCGGTACGTCTGAGTAATCTTCAGCCACGGGAAGGAGACTGAGCCATCCGACTCTGATCCAAATAGATAATTACTTGTTTGGCTCGCCACCGAAGGGTGGGCGCATGCTGGTTACTGTAATGTGGAAGTCTCAGCTTGATGGCGAGGGTAGTGGCAGGGTGAGCAGCAGATTGATTTCGACGTACATAAACTAAGAAAGCTAACAATACTTCAATACCTCCAGATCATGATGATGTATCACGTCGTGTGTGCACGCATCCTGCGTCGTAAGTTCGACTGTGAGGCGCAGAATATGGAGAGTGTGTACAACCTTTGCGAGATCGATCATGTCCTGGGTCCGGCGATGACAGACGTCAATGCAGGCCGTCTGCCCCACGTCAAGTATGAGGAGGCCGGCCCGGAGAAGGTCGACGTTAGGCCATACTATTACCTCGATGAAGATGAGCAAATCCGTTTGGACTGGGTACGGTTCAAGAAAGACGGCTTCGAGTGGACATACACCAGACCGGACATGTGAGCCTCGTTCAGCACCGCGTTGTCGTCATTGACTATAACCTATTCTTGTCTAGCTTTCCACGCTTTCATCGTACTGTCTTACCAAGCCGCTTCCCGGGTCCCAAACCGGGAGGGACCAACGATGTCCTCACAACAAAGCCATTCGACATTCTGCACATCCTTCTCCCTTACTTAACGGACAAGGCCTTCGTTTCGCTCCTCTCCACATGCCGCACGCTGCGCCACCACGCCCTTACGACGTTACAGCCCCAAGCGCGTGAGCGTGTGATCGCTCACGGTTGGGCAATCCCTCTACGCAAAGAGTACGCTGCAGCCCCTCAAGTCACGCGTGAAGCAGGCGTCATGATTGATCCGGACAACGCCCCGCTCGAAGGCGACTGGATGCTTTACCTTTGCAACGTCCATAAATCGCAAAGCATGCGCGCGCGAAGGTGGATATGGGCAACTGCTGATGAGCTGCGCCGCGCGTATGTCGAACAGAAAGTCGGCAGCCCGTTTGCAGACATCGTAGCGGGGGATGCCCCGGATGCCCCGCGTGTGAAGAGCCCGACCCGTCTACGGTTTGAGAGGGATGTCAGGAATAACCCGATGGGCGGAAGGTGCCCACCTGACTGGTGACAGCTGTACAAATTAAAATACATGTATGGGTGCTCTTCGCTGTCATTTGAACGCAGGAATTGATACTCTCAACTAGTGAACTGACTTATTAATGAGTCCTGATGTCCGAGCAAAGTACGACTGAGGACTAATTTATACCGAAGCTAGATTCAGGTGAGTATCCGGGGTACTTGAGCGAAGAAGATTCCCTTTGTTATGGTAGTGACCAATCCAGAAGTCAGAAACCGTCCACATCGAGACATGTGGAAGTAGCTATAGTATAAAGGAAGGACACGCCTCCCATCTTTTTGTCTACACCTCTATCTTCGCCCCCACTGCGACGCACTATGTCCTGTACTCTATGCCGCCTTCCATTTACCCCAGCGCCGCGGTCTGTTGCACCTGATAGTCGCCCACCTGAGGGCGTCATGACAGCCAAGCAGAACCAGTATTTCATGAAGGCAGTAGGCATAGGTTCCAAAGTCCCGTTTACCATGTGCAACTGCGAATACGTTGGTACGCGCCACAGTACTTTGATACCACCGTAGAGACACTAACTTCAACTCTCTGTAGATCAGAACCTATTCGGTTCGATGCTCATGTTCATGACGCCACTCACTATAGCTTGGAAGACTAAGGAAGGAACTGTTAGTCCTCTGTTCCACAACCTGGACGCGCCGAAAGTGCTCACAGCGCTGCGTCCGAATTCCAGATGATGATGTTCCACACGGCGTGCGTGAATATCTTGCGCCACATCTTCGACTGCACCGCGGACACGATGGAGGCGCTGTACGACCTCTGCGAGATCGACAAGGTCCTCGGGCGGACGATGATAGATGTCAATTCGGGCCGTCTGCCACACGTCAAGTATGAGGAGGCGGGCGCGGAGAAAGTCGATCTACGCCCCTACTATCAGCTGGATGATGGACTTCAGCGTTTTGATTGGGAGCGGTTCAAGAACGATGGCTACGACTGGGCATATACGAGGCCAGACACGTACGTTTTGCTTGGTTTTGCGTTATCGTCGTCTCACTCATTGCGCCTCTATACCTCTAGTTTTCCTCGCTTCCATCAGACTGTATCACCAAGCCGCGTGCCAGCACCCGCGCCTGCGGAGACCAAGGACGCTCTCACCACAATGCCGCTCGACATCCTGCACGCCCTTCTCCCCTACCTGACCGACAAATCCTTCGTTTCTCTCCTCTCGACCTGTCGCACATTTCGCCATCACGCGCTAACTACTTACCAGCACCAGGCGCGAGAGCGCGTGCGCACCCTCGGCTGGGCGATACCTCTACGTAAAGAATACGCGTCCGCACCACAAGCAACGCGCGATGCAGGCATTATGATAAACCCCGACGATATCCCGTCCGAAGGCGACTGGATGCTCTACCTGTGCAACGCGCACAAGTCTAAAAGCATGCGCGCGCGGCGCTGGATATGGGCGACTGCTGAGGAGTTACGCCGTACATTCCTCGAGCACAAAGCTGGCGGTCCGTATGACGCTATTATCGCAGGGGATGGGCCCGATGCTCCGTGTCTCAAGAGTCCTGCCCGTGTAGAGTTGGAGAAAGAGATATCGAGGAATCCAATGAACATGATGTGTCCTCCTCGTTGGTGATGGCCTTGTCCATATCTAGATGGTGTGGGTTTTCTTTGTTTGAGATCCTAAGTGCCTGCATTGATTCCTCAGGTAATAACGCATGAATAGACTATTATCAGACAAACTTGATCGTACACATTGTTGTTTGCTTGTCAATTTCTTGACTCGACCCACCAGACGCTAAGTGGCCATCCTTTGTTCCAGTGACAATGACTGGTCGATGGCTGTCTGCTCCATGTCGTTACACAGTATAAAGGAAATGACCGCCGCCCGTCCATCCGCACATTTTCACCTTGGTCAGCACTAACCGCTTCTGCAGAGTACCATGTCTTGTACCCTATGCCGCCTTCCGTTCACCCCAACTAACCCGCGTGTCGCGCCGCCGTATCTGGAGCTTATGCCAGAGCCACAGTATCACTACCTCAGGAAGGCGGTGGGCATAGGTGCAAGAGTCCCTTTCACCATGCTCAACTGCCACTATTTTGGTATGTGGCGCGCTGCAGGAGCGTTCTGGTCAGCGAGCGACACTGCTGACCATTAAAACGTACAGATGGCCAATATTTCAATGTGAGGCTGAAAGCTTTCCCGCTCACTGTAGGATGGAAAAGCGGGGAGGGAACGGTGAGCACAGAACGGACGAAGCGTCGCGACTCAGAGAGCTCACAGAAGTACCTGCGACCAGATGATGATGTTCCACGTCGTATGTGCACGCATTCTGCGCCACATTTTCGGCTGCACCGCGAAGACCATGGAGGCTATGTACAGTCTCTGCGAGATTGAGAAAGTCTTAGGGCCGACGATGCTAGATGTCAACTCGGGCCGTCTACGCCATGTCAGGTATGAAGAGGCGGGAGAGAAAGTGGACGTCAGGCCCTATTACGAGCTCGAGGAGGATTTTGCGCGCTTCGATTGGGCACGATTCAAGCAGGATGGTTTCGAGTGGACGTACACTAGGCCGGATACGTGCGTTCACGTCGTTATTACTCCTTTTCGATCGTCGTCCCATTGACTGTCAGCTTCCACCTGCAGTTTTCCTCGTTTCCATCAAACGGTATCACCGCGCCGCATCCCGGGCCCCGTACCCGCAGAAACCCACGACATGCTC
>JANHOG010001017.1:0-10033 GCA_027627325.1 Phlebia brevispora
TCTCCGTCCTCGCCGCGTGAAAGGCAGGTTTGCGATCCCGATCTCGTGAGAATGCTCGGATACGTCTGAGAGGGGGGAACACGATTACAGTCTCCTCTCTGAAGGGCGGACGCGAAACTTACAGCATGCTCGCACCTCCTGCGTATCGAAGTAGGTCTTATAGCTTATCGATGCGGGGCACCCTTGCCCCTCGAGCTAGTTCATGATGGTCAGAAACGGTTGCAAGGGGCGTCGTCTCGTAATTGGCGACTAACCTTGCGGCTTGGTACCTTTCTTACCCTGTCTGGATACTTTTTGACATATTTCTTTCTCCCGCTTCGAGTGTGACGGGCGCAGACTAATTTAGTGTGATCCTTGAAGCGAGGTGGGACGGCCTTCGAGCCATGTGTGTCTCCCTTAACAAATTCCACCATCTTTTCCTCTTCTTCTTTCTGCCTCCACGCTTGAAACGCTGCCATCGACTCAAAGACGAGCGTGTACCCATCATCTACGTCGCCCGAGCCATATGGCCCTTTCTTTCCCCCGCTCTGGACGCGTGTTAACGGCGTGCTAGTCCCACTTGGGGTAGAGACAACATCGGTCTGCTGCACGGGTTGTGGCTGGACAGTAGCAGTATTTTGTGTCTGCCCTAGAGCTTGCGAGAGGGACGACGGGGAGACAGCGTGCGCGAGAGCAGTAACAGTGGCAACAGCGGGCTGCGGTGTCCCTTGAGGTGGTATGGAATGTAGCCTGAAATGTTGAAAGCTCATACCCGCAACGCGAGCGCCGCTGCACTCTTTGGACTGTGGTGGCAAAAACACGACAAACACCGCAGAAACCGACGACGCACCGTGTTTCGTCCTTTTCTCGCCTTTTGTCACGCAACTTGACTTATAGAATTACGGCATTTAACTTATCTTTACCATATCGGGCGAATTCTCGACCCTAAGTACCCGCTTATCTGCAATATCGTCAGGATCCTTGCAAGTCTCGCCCTCACCTCTGGACGCACCGCCGTTGCTTAGGTTAGCTAATAGAGAGTTCATGGTATGTTACATGAATGTGTAAAAGCTAATGTCTGTGGATAGTGAGGTCCGTGGCTATCTTATCGAAAGAAATAGTCTGCTTTAGATAACAGTCAATACGCCAAGAGCCATGCTCGACATGACTCCCAGGGTAGCATATAGTAGAGTGGAATAGGCTGAGAATGTTGTTCCTGCGTTAGTATTTGTGTTCGGGCCCGTAGTCACACTGGCACTGCTGCCAGCGCCTGATGAAGACGATGTGGACGCCGGTGAAGCAATAGGCGTTGATGGATCGTAGGTCACGCCATTTGCAGTGGCTGCGACTTGGAATACGGAACCTGCGCCGTACTCGTAGAACTACATGCTATGTCAATGCCGTGTACAACCAAAGCTAAACAACAACACTCACGTCCACAAGTAGGAAGTTCGGGTTGCGTCCATAATCCTGGACACAGGTAGAAACTTGCTGACCCAGCGAACCTACGCCGCTCACACCGTTCGTGACATTCGCCTGTCCAACATCCGGTGCTGGTTGGCCAAGTATGTCTTGGTCTAAGAAGTGGTTGATGAGGAACATCTGCGTAGAGGTGTCTGCACCGGAAGCAGTCCGGTTCACACTGCAGTCGAACGTTGTGTCTGTCACATCAAAAGCAGTCTCCCAGATGTTTGTGAACTCTGATGTAGGTGGCGCATAAGTGTATACTCATGATCAATCAACCGCCCAAGACTCACCATCAATGATGTAGGGTGCGGAGGTGAAGTCGGCACCCGACGCCATGAAAGCGACAAGACGTGTACCAGCATCAATGAGCGTGCCAAGCGTGGGCCAAGAACTGGCAGGCATGGACGCTGACGACGGAGAGTATGCCAATTTGTCAGCTCCAGCAGCTTGGAATGTTGACGCAAACTGGGTGGCCGGAAGGTTGTCCGAGTTCACAATGAGCATTGAAACAACTACGAATAATGCATCAGCGCCACGGAGCCTACTTATATTGAGCTAACATACCGTCGTTGGGGTTGGCGTTCATCCATGACACCACTACGAACGGATGGTAAGTACATGCAAGCGAGGATGGAGCGCATATTTCACACCTTCGCTGAGGTAGTTTTGGAGAGTCCCGCCATTGTATAGGGCCTACATTCGTTATTGTAGTTTGCTCCGCATGATCCACAGATGTACATACGCATGATGTGTGGCACAAGTTGATAGTACCGCTGTTATTATGCGCTTGTACTTGTAGCATGCGTATGCCGTCAGTTAGTTGTTGTGTCACTGTAGGGCACTTATTAGACTCTTGATCCACGAGTGCCGTACAAGATGCGCACCGTTTTGATCCTGGTTAGCAGCAACTGTTTTCAGAACCACTATCAGGTTAATTCCGAAGAAACACCAGCTAAAGGGACGTACGGTTGTTCACTCCGACAGCATACGAGTCGTGCGCGCCAACAAAAGTGATATTGCCAAATGATCGGTCGCAAAGCTGGGATGTAGAGTTCACTTTTTAGTCAATATATGATGACGGCGGTATACACACCTCAGCATGTCCATTGCAAACGGAAGCACGACTTGAGACTGTGCCAGCATTGACTAGAGATGTAGAGAGCAGCAAGGAAAAGACGGCCCGCGTCGTGAAAGTCGGAGAAAGATGCATTACGAGAGACTGAGAGTTGAATAGACGTGTGGGGGCAGAGAGCACTGAGCAGGAAGAGAAAGAGAAAAGAAAGACGGTCCTCGACAACAATCACAGCACTAACGATGAGAGCTGACGGTGGAAGAGAACAAAGATCCTAACTGTCCTTTGTCGCCGAGGCTGGGGGGGAAGAAAGCCATCCTGTGCGCTTAGGAATTCGAGCCGAAATGCCGCACACCAGCCACACGCCGCGAGGCTTTTCCGCTCCTCAGTCTATTCGCGGACAGTCCCAGGCAGCTCCGGTGTTGCTCTGATTGCACAGGTATGCACAGTCCTTTGTCCTTACGGAAAAGCACATATTGACTCCCAGCTGATCATGTTCACAGCTTGTTAGGTTTTTGTCGTACCATCGATACCCCTAAATAATTAGGTACGCTTGGCTGTGAAGCGGTCCGATGCACTCAATAGTAATCTCACCCAGAGCATGCTCGGGTTAGCTTGGCGTTATGCAGCTGCAGGCGGCGAACTCATCTTGGAGCATGTGAGGGCTTACGCATTGCTACTAACGGATGTCAAGGCTGAAACAGCGGATATAGACCAATATCATCGTCAGCGGTCTGACAGCTTGTGCAATTCTATACACACGTTCGGCGGGTGTACTGTATTTCACAGCAGGCGCAGTAGTATGTTCTCGGACCGTAAAACTTGTGAAGAGATTCATACGGCAACCGCGTCCAGCGCACCCTCTTCCTGGTCGTCAAAAGAAGTCTTACGGGTAAGTCGTTGCTATACAACGCCATTATAGAAAACCATTGTTCACCGCTTCCACAATGCAGAATGCCGAGTACGCACTCGGCTGTGATTACGTATTATGCTGCTTTTACGCTGTTGGCGTGCGCATACCTGCCTATCCATCCATCTCTACCGCAAAGCGAACTTGTGCGAGTGGTCGCTCCGCTCATCATCGTCCCGTGGTCCGTAGCTATTGCTGTTTCCCGGATATGGCTCGGACATCACACCTGGCCGCAAGTCGGAGCCGGTTTTGCGCATGGTCTGGTCTTCACGTATATGTGGTTCATAATCTGGGTGCGGTCCGCAGCAAACTATGGACGACATTTTGAGCAAGTATATTTGGTCCGTCAATAGAATTACGATATACCCTGCCCTTCGAACGGCGCCTTCTGCACGACCTTCTGTGACTTCTATTGTCTTCATGCGGACATGGTTAAACGTCCAACAATTGAGTTGTCGACCTTTTCCGGCTTTCCTTGGTATCCGTCCACAAGACATTGTACCCCTTCCGCGACAACCTGTCTGATTGTCTCCTTCCCTTCCCAACCAGATCTGGGAGTCCATGCTATCAAATGCGCTCCAACGTGGGTCAATGCGATCCTCGCGACCCGTGTTAACTCTATCTTCGACATCTCCCTGTACGTCCCTAAGAATTCGGACACGAGTGCCAGGACTGCCGGTTCCGTGGCTGGAAAGAAGCGGCGCATCTGGTGCATCTCTGCACAAAATTGGCCGATGTCCATCCCACGCAGGCCTGGCTTCACGAGTTCCCAGTCTATGATGAAGATACGCTCCACGTCCACCTTTTCATCGCTCTGCTTTAAAGAGAGTAGGACGTTGCCCGGCCAGAAGTCTCCCATCAGCAATGTCTCGCGGGAGCTATGGACCACATCTGTCGTTTCCTGTGCAATCTTCGCAACGAGTTCGAGTTCGTCCTGCGTACACTCGAGTGGTGGATCGGTGAGGGCTGTCAAGTAAGTGTCTTCGCCAGACAGCGTAGACACCAGCCTGCCATAAGTCGCCCATGCGGACAGGACACGGGCTTGCTTGTTCCTGTCGAAAAAGTCTAGCGCTTCCTGGTCACCCTCTCCCCAATTATGTAGGCGAGTAAGGAAGGTGCCCAAGGCGGTACCGATTTTACGAATGGTGTCCAGAGGGAGTGGGACGCCACTCTTTAGTAGATCCTTCAAGGATACGGCGTCTTCCCCACAATCATCCATAATGATAACATGCGCGTTTTCGTCGTACAGGTGTACCTCAGGTACAGTCACGAGAGAGTCTTCTGGGAGCAGACTTCGAACTTGGCGCATGACTGTCTGTTCGAAGTTCTGGTGCAGTGGATCATCGTGCATGAGCATCCTGAGTATTGACAAGATACCGATGCCTATAACATACCTGCCGCGCTAGATCAAATGCCATCGAGGTTGCACCGGGAATGTACGCTTTACCATGCTTGAGTACGAGTGTCTTTCGACCATGATACTCGTCCCGCAGCTTCAAACGGTAGGCATAGTTTCCGAAACCACCGGACAGTGAAACTACGTCACTGCTGGCGAATGGGCCATTAACGAGGTACTGAGAAACGTCCTGCGTCACTGCAAGGTCAAGATCTGCCATGATGTCTTGTGCCAAGCGTGAAGAGGCGAGTGCTACGTGGGATCGAGACGGCAAAGGCTTTGACGGAATTGACGACGATCGAGACTGAAATCTCGTCTTGTTGCATCCCAGCTCGATGTGCCATTCAGATATACCTATCCTCCCCAGTCATAGTGGAGTCATATCGGCCAAGACAATCTCGGAGTACAAGCGGCACCGAACAGATGACACTTGACAAGACTTTTGGTGCCGTGCAACTCACCTCCAAACTCAATCTCCACGTTCAAAACAACCATTACAGGTAGTCCGAGTCCGCCAGCATGCAGCGTGCGTAGATATCATGAGAGGAAAAGTATGCGAAATGAGCAAAAGAAACAGTACAATGCGGAAAGCTAACAGATGAAACACGACAAAACAGACATGATGATACAGCTTGTATGCTTCTACACTTGTACGATTTCTTAGAGCTTGTCGTAGTAGGTGTCGAGAGGAGGAATCTCGGGCTGTAACGGGACGGTCAGAATCCAACCACCCTTTAGAGAGTATATGAGGACGTACCTTGAGACCCTTGCGTGTCCGGATGCTGACAACGAGGTCCTCGAGCTTGCTGCCCTTCTCGAGAGGAGCTAGAAGACCCAGAGTCATTTACACAAACACAAAGTGGGAAACAACAAGGATACTCACAGCCGTTCAGCAACTCCCAGTGGTCGAACACACTCTGGGGGAACGCCTGGCCACCCGTCGCAGCACGGAGCTCACCGTTGAAGCCGAAGGACTCGTTGACAGGCAGGTACGCCTTGACAGTGAACATGGGAGTTCCGGGCCTCTGCTCCTCGCTGAAGACCTGTCCACGGCGCTTGTTGAGCACGGAGTAGATACCACCGATTGCGTTCTCAGGACATTGAATCTCGACTGCAGGATGCGAATTGTGAATATATCATTTGATCAATAATACAGCATTTCAACGTACCGAGGTATACGGGCTCCTGGAGCGTTGGCGACGCGAGCAAGCACGCGGCATAGCAGACACGACGGCAAGTGGGGATAATCTGTCCTCCACCACGGTGGATGGCATCGGTGTGGAGCTAGAGAAATCAAGATCTCAGAAGGAATTCCTGTCCCCATTATGCTAAGACTTACTGTTACATCGAGGATGTTGAAGCGAACACCACGCATGTTCTCTTCGCAAAGTACACCCTCCTTGGTCGCCCACTGGAATGCAGCAACGCAAGAATCCTTGATTTCGTTGAGGTACTGCACACCCTTGGTGACATCAACGAGCAGGTTAGGACCAGTGGTGTCGGGACCGAAGCACCAGATCTTCCTGGCATCGGTGACGTCCCAGCCGAACTCGTCAGCGAGCAGACGCGCACGAATCTTGTAATCGTCACGGGAGTTGACCTTGCCGGACTCGATAGCGAGCGTGAGCTCCTCATCAATGGGCATAGCCTTGACGTAGAGACGGTTGTGCTTGTTCTGCGACTTCGAGAGCGCGACAATCGAAGACTCAGCCTTGACGGTCTCACGGTAAGGGACGACGGGGTCAGAGATCTTCAGGGGAACACCAGCGTGGTCCTCTTGGAGATCCTGTAGACAGAGATACTAAATACCATGTCCACGCGTACAAAACACACATACTGACCTTCAAGCAAATCTCCAAGTGAAGTTCACCGGCACCAGCAACGATGTGCTCACCACTCTCGTTAATCCATGCCTGGACGCAAGGATCTGACTTGGAGAGACGCTTGAGACCCTCAACAAGCTTGGGGAGATCAGCAGCGTTCTTGACATCGACGGCGACCTGGACGACAGGGGAAACGGAGAACTTCATGACCTTCATGTTGTGCGCCGTCTCGGAGGTGGTGAGGGTACCGCTCTTGAGCAGGAACTGGTCAATACCGACGAGACCGACAATGTTACCGGCAGGGCAGTCCTCAATGGGTTCGACGTAACGACCCATCATGAGAATGGTACGCTGGATGGACTTGATGAAGAGATCGTCCTTCTTGCCCGGGACGTAGTTGGGGCCCTGAATACGGACCTTGGGGCCAGCACGGACGGTACCGGAGAAGACACGACCGAAGGCGTAGAAGCGTCCCTTATCGGAGGTGGGCACCATCTTTGAGACGTAGAGACACAGAGGGGCGTTCGGGTTGCAGTCACGGATACCGATGGCGGTCTCGTCGTCCATGGGACCCTCGTAAAGGGTCTCGACACGGTAGCGCTGAGCGGTGGCGGGAGATGGAAGGTTAATGACAATCATCTCCAGGAGGGAGTCACCAGCGGGCAAGAATTTACGCATGACGACCTTGAGGAGAGCCTTGCCCTCGAGATCACGCTCGTCCTGAGCAAGCTTGACTTCGAGCTTGTCGAGCATAGTGGTGACGAGGTCTTTCTTGAAGTTCATGACGGCATCGAAGATCTTGAAGATCGGGTCGAGGACGAACATGTTGAACGCACGCTCGAGCTGCTTGCCATCGGCATCGGCAGACTTGGTCGTCCACTTCTTAGTGTGTGGGTTGAAGTAGTTGTCACCCCAGAGCTTAGCCATCATCTTCTCCTTGTCAACACCGAATTTCTTGGCGTAACGGCCGGCGAATTGACGCAGGGTGAAGGCCCATCCGTGAAGACCGGAACCGAAAGCGATGGTGCCCTTTTCGGGGTAGACCTGGACGTCACCGAGAGCGACATCGTGGTATGTGGAGATGATAACGTTGACGTTCTCAATGGTACGACGGAAGGACTGGTAGAGCTCCTCCTTGTCGACTTGAAGCTCAAGAAGGGCACGGTCGACCTTGTTGATGATAACAACGGGCTTGATACGTTCAGCCAGGGCCTGACGAAGGACAGTCTCGGTCTGCACGCAGACACCCTCAACACAGTCGACGACGACGAGGGCACCATCAGTGACACGGAGCGCGGCGGTGACTTCCGAAGAGAAGTCAACGTGTCCTGGAGAGTCGATCAGGTTGATCAAGAACTCGTTACCTGCGGCAAATTATCAGAATACGATCCAAAAGTACCGAGTTAATCGCCCATACCCTCAGTTTTCTGCTTGATAGCACCAACGTCCTCCTTGTCGACCTCGAAGTACATCGAGATGGCAGTGGACTTGATGGTAATACCACGCTCCTTCTCGTCCTCTCTTGTATCCGTAAACCGCATGTCTCCAGCCTTCGCGCTGGCGATAATACCGGCCTTGGAGACCAAGGAGTCGGTAAGGGTGGACTTTCCGTGGTCGACTATCGCAGTATCAGATAAGCAGCCGTGTCCGAGAGATAGGAGGGGAATAAGGGACTCACCATGAGCAATGACACTCATGTTACGGATGTTGGTGGGCTTGTCCATAAGGGCCCGAATCTGGTCTGCAAGACGCGTACACGGTAAATGCTGAGCTCATAGAGGTGGTAATACCTGTACTTGCCTACGGTGAAGTTACTGTGCGGCGACGCATATCAGAAAGTGGGGATAAAAAATTGCTAATGAGATACATACACCATGTTTGCTGATTTTTACACTTGATATTGATACAATGAGGTTAGTTGAAGCGACTCTCCAAATGAGACGCTTTTATAGGGAGAGAAAGAGAGAATGAGTCGCAGCTAAACAGTCCGGGGCCGCAAACTCTGCAGGGAGGGTTTGTGTCGAAGTTTTTGCTTTGGGTCGCAGCCGCTTATCGATCGAGTTTAGGGCAGGCCTCCAGGAACTTGCGCCAATACATCCACGTGGCTCTCTTCCGTCTCAGCAGTCTGAGCCGGGTCACTGCTGCATCATCCTCTTCCACGAGGTCAAGGCTAGACGTCTAGACTTTCGCGGACCAATATTCGAATGTCCAGATGGTCTGCATCATTTACTCTGGGCCACGGACAGCCACGGACGCGTAGGATACATCCTCAGCTCTGAACCAATCGAATTGTAAGCACATCTTGCTCGCCGTTTGCGACGTAGGAGCGTTGTCCAGACGCGACTTGAGGCCATTGCCGCCTACATTAATGATCCATTCCGCGCTGATGTCAGTGTACGTACTACCAGGGCGAGCTTGAAGTCAATCGCTCAGGCACAATCTCACAATGTTAGACGTACCCTGACCGCGTCTGAGAATACACTAGTGACTCGTAAGTCTGACTCGGTATACCGACGTTAGGATGCGGCGGAACCGTGACAGCGAGTTGTCAGCGATGTTTCGCACACTTCTACCTACTTCTCTTCAACTCTAGTACAGGCGAGCCGTATCTGCGATTACCAAACCCACTCACAAATACCATGATTACACCGCCCCTCATGAACGATGTACCACAATCATGGAGATACTAGATAATTCCCAAGGTACATCGACCGCTGCTTGGATCACCTTTTCCCTACCTCGAGAGCCCCACTGTTAACCAACTTGTTCCGGTCAATCAATACGCGCTAAGACGCGTTACTTCAGGGGCTCAGGGATGCGTCCCAGAGTCATTCTGAGGGCCCGCCAAAGATCATAGAGTGTCCAGTCAGAATCTTTAGGGTAGTGCAAGATGACGGGACGGACCTACTCCTGGACGACCTCGGGGCCGATAGGTGTGCATTCCCGGATCATGGGGACGAGTCTGAGCAATCCCGGTTGGCCGAGCTGAACGGGCAGCAGCATGTGGGTGATGAAGCCATCGTCTGGTGTACTTATAGGAAGTGCGCTCCCCCAGCCTTGCTTGCCACGACCCTAGCTCAAGGGTATACTTCACGTAAGACTACTTGAGGTACTTACCACGGCCGCGGCATTGTGACCGCCGCCCTGAAGATGGTTGTCCATGACTGAACAGTACACGTCTCAGGATCCTCGCAGAGATGTTCGAAGGAAACACGGGGTGTGTGCGCGTATCTGAGAACAACGGGTTTGAGTTGGAAAAAACAGTCCGCTTTGGAGTGACGCAAAGTGGATCCCGAATTTGTGATGGCAGTACAGATAAAATGTTTGGAGTGCGTCTCTGTCACTGTGCGATGCGGCACGGTGGCGATGCGGTTCCTCCCCCGCAG
>JANHOG010001018.1:0-10031 GCA_027627325.1 Phlebia brevispora
AGCGGACTTCCATTGATGCAGCACCTGAGCGACGGTCGCATTAGGAGACTCTATGCTGAGGTTCGTGATGCTGGTGGTTGCAGCCAGTGCAGCCATGATGGCGGCTTCCGAGGGGTCGTTCTCGCAAGCGATCGTGAACTTCTCAAGACCTTGGGCCTGAGAGAGGACAAGAACGAGTTTCTTGACGAGATCCTTCGAGAGGTGCGCCGTGGATCCCATGATGAGCTCGCGGAGGTAGCGTGGACGTATGAACGGGCTGGCGAGCATGAACTCGCAGAAGGAGACAAAGTCGCGTTCGTATGAAAGGACTACTGGATACTGTAAGAGCTTAGGGATCCCCTCCACATACATGAAATGACAGGTTTTCATGAGTGATTGGACGGACTTCCGGTCAATGAAGTCCATGAGCATGAGCAAGATATCGAAATTAAGTTTGAGGCCAGTGTCAGACATGTTGGATACCTACAGAAAGCAACGTTAGCGTCAGGAAAATATATAGGCACAGCTTGCGCACCTGCACTTCCTGCGTACACCAGAGAAAACAAATGAAAAGGGGCGATCTAACTGTGAAAAGCACGAACTTGCATCGACCGTCAATAAATACGACATAGACCGACAGACGCCCAGGACCAATATCGACATGACAAATTAGTCAGGAATTCTGCCGAGAACTTCTCGATTTGGCGATCCTCGAACCTTGTTGCCCTCCAAAAAAAGATTAGTCTAGGCGCCCTCGCTACGGTTCGCGTCGGCCTCCGACTGCTGGCGAAAACTTGAGCTGGGACCCATTTCTGGGCTTTGGACTCAGAGCATGAGCTGCAACCGTGTTTTTGCATGGAAGAACATGAAAAGTCCCCAGTCATAGTGGAATTATGGTCTTACCGGCGTGCAGCCTATTTTTCCTGTGCTTGTCTAGATTGTGAATGGGGTCGGTTGTGAGCTTCTGCAAACTCGTCCGGGGCCCCAGTTCTGCTATCGGGAACGTGGTAAAATGAGTATAGCCCCGCAGAAGTAGCGCATCTTCCGTTTGAAAGCCTCGGTATCACGAGAAGCTCCAACGTACTTTGTATTTCACCACTCACGTCCTCCCAGCCCCCAATAGAACAGATTTACACTAGTAGTGGCGCGAGTGACGTCGAAGTTTAGAAAGCTGCATAGCCACATGGATTCATACAGACCTACCATTCGGAGCTCTAGCGTTACTCGACGGACATAAGTTATACAGCATCCACCCAGCCGCTTGAGTGCCCAGCTGGTGCTGACTGAGCAATGGTCGATCAGAGGAGGAATTCATGTTCAGGCTCGTGTCCGACAGTCGATGCAGGAAAGTTGAGCCGCTCGAGTAACCGCCTGAGTACGTGACGACACAGTTGAAAAATATTGTCTGGGATTTCAGCTCTTTTTCAGATTGCGCGTATTTGTGCTAGAGTTCTGCACTTGAAAGCCGTCAGCTCTACAAATACCACCCTTATCGCACTCACATGCATTTAAGGTGGAAAAAATATATTGCTGTGCGTGCCGTGGTAACGCCGGGCACGCAGCGTTTGAGTTTCCTCGAGGGAGGTTGTTGCCACAAGTTATCGGCTCTGGACTGGTCCCGCCACATGGCGAAAATAGGAAGCGGGCACAGAGAATGAAGCCGTTCCCTAAGAAGGGTACGTGCATCATTATCAGTGCTTCGCATATTCCGAATGGAGCGTTGTCTTGAACACCAGCACTGAGTAGCCCGCCTCTGGACTGCAAAGAAGGCCGAGGAGTGTGCATTCCAGACAAAAATACACAAGGTTATGATGAGCATGTCGGGAATAGCCGCGTAAAGCTCAGTCGAGGATACCTACCAGCATTATCCCATTCGTCCTCGCTGCTTAGCTCCGCACTCCATGTACTGTGCAGCGTCCAGCTCTTCCACATCTTTTGGTGGACAGAGACACTTCGTGCGGCACAAACAATTCCGTGTTATGGGTGGTCCTGCAACTTTGTAGCTTGCTCGCTGAGTTGAGGGTGTCACAGTAAGCTGTGCCCTTGTTCTCCAACGCCAAGGTCCGCACCTATACTTATGCATCACGATCCTGGAACTCACTCATGAAATACGCGTCGCAGAGGAGGCTGAATTTGAGAGGGATCCACAATTAGTTGTTTCTCTCCGGGTCCGATGGCAGTGTTGGGCTTCTAATCGCCAGTGCAGGCATACATAGTATTAGGCCTAATTTCACACCGATGGTGCTCGTCGTGAGATGTGATGGTTGCGAAAGCTGGATGACTGGGACGTACGAAGCAGGAACTTGACGTGATGCTGGTATGTACGCTCTCTCGGACGACTTGCGGGTTTAGAGGCGAGTCCAACGAGTTCTGTAACGAGCGAGGTCACACGCTCAATCACTGATCAATCGACGCAGGGCCCTCAGAGTACAGAGCTGTGAACCTTTAACATAGCTGTGATAGGTGTCAAGGCAAGAGAGGACGAGCGCAGCGTGTTTGCCACACTATTCCGGGCGCTTGGTCATCGACTGGTAGGCACCGATGTCATTCTGAATGACTCACGATATTCCGGCCGTGGTACGGCAGGAAGAGAGCACCCGCGCTCGACTTTGAGAACGCATGGAGACAATGAGAGAGCCCAATAAAACTACGCCTTGGCCCTTGGCGATGTTATATACCTTTCCTATACCCTAATTCTCGCTTTACTGTTCATCGTCACTGTGCTACTCGAGAATGACTGGCCGGTATTCCTTGACACGACGTGCCGTGGGCTCACTCCTTCTGAACGGTCTTTACATCCTCATTGCAGCCTCGCTAGCGGATGCACGGAACCTCGACATTCCACCTCCAGCAGATCCATATGCTGCGCCTCAGATAGATCCCTACAATCCACTGAAGTACATCACAACCAACGCGTACAGTGCTGTCGGTGTAGGTGAGCACGTCGAAGCCCAAACGTCATTTGATCCCGAGGGCATTGTTGTACCACGCTTCTCGCTGCCGAAAAGAGCGTGAAGGATGGTTCTTGCTAAAGTTGGCAAGCCTGTCCCTTGCTACACGCTCTGAAACATCGCGCTCGCTGCGGAGTGGGGGCTCAATAACTCGGGCATGGCGGGAATCACAGAGCAGTGATACTGACGCTTGTCGCCGACAGCTCTCACGCTCGCGATTGCACTTCCACAGACATGGATGACGTGGAAGATAGGTGGCCGATACATGTTGGCTCTGGTCATAGCGGAATACAGTACGTGATTTGCTATTAAGCTAGTCCCAGGTGTGCTAACACACAGTCCCAAAGCATATACCGCGGGTATTGCATTGCGCTTTGGCCTCCATGTACATCCAGAGAGCAATGGAATCTACATTGCCGAATATCTATTCGTGACGCTCTCCCCATGTGGGTTCATTGCAGCAGAATACGTCCTACTCGGCCGGTTGTCGAGATGGCTTGGTGCAAGTGCCCATGTACTTATTCCGCCACAGAAGATCACGCGTGTCTTCGTGCTATCTGATGTTACAACCTTTTT
Organism: Phlebia brevispora; assembly: GCA_027627325.1. Classification (NCBI taxonomy): domain Eukaryota; kingdom Fungi; phylum Basidiomycota; class Agaricomycetes; order Polyporales; family Meruliaceae; genus Phlebicolorata; species Phlebicolorata brevispora. Next base: position 3,507 of record JANHOG010001018.1, read on the forward strand.
GATCCAGGTATGTCGATACATCGTCCTTGATAAGGTTTTGGGAGTTGATTTCATCTTCGCAGGCTGCTGGTGGTTGTATATCCGCCTCAGCGCACACAAATCCACAAATGGCTGTAACGGGTTCACGCGTACGCATAGATTCGTTTGATATCCAGCTTACCCGTTGAACTCCTTGTGTAGATCTTCCTTGCGGGTTTAGCACTGCAACTTGCATCTTTCGCCTTCTTCACACTCCTCTACCTGCGCTTTCTGTATCGCGTACACAAATACCAGCCTGAGACCTGGCGACAGGACGCTGACGGGCTCTGGTGGAAGGATTGGCGTTCACTAGCGTTCGCGCTTTTTATCAGCTGTCTCGGTATCTTGGTAAGGGTGACCAGATGGTTTTGATTGCACGATCACCTACTTATTCTGCGCAATACCACAGGTACGGTCGGTGTATCGTACTATCGAGCTCTCAGAGGGCTACCAAGGCCACCTCACAACGACGGAGAAGTACTTCTACCTCTGCGATCTCCTCCCATTGCTCGTTGCACTGGTTGTATACATTCCGTTCTGGCCAGGACGTTTCGTTCCAGACAAACTCCCAACGCCAGAAGAAGAGGACGATCAAGAAACAGACGGCGTGGAGCTGGGGAAGGAGAAGCTCGGAGAAGGCACGTTCATTGATTCGGAAGGCAGGCCGTCCAAAGCATCCGCATGAGCAACTTATAACAACATCTTGAAGCTCGCAGATCTTCAGATGGCTGGGTGATCTTATAGGAGCCTCGTAGACTCCGTACTTTGGAACATCTTCATGATAGACATCTTAACACCTTTCTCCGTTACCTGGGACATTAACGTCGTTCATTCATTGTTTAGAGGCACGGTCATTATCTCTCATACCAGTGTGCATTATCACTGTCTTGTATCGTTTCTTGTTCATCCCAACGTTGCAGTTATAACACCAACACGAGAAGGAAACGCTCGGAGAGCGCGGCTTCTTGAGGCTGTAATACCCTCCCGATGAAGACCTTCCGTTGGTTTCAGCAATCGATGTTTGTTCTTCGCAGATGCGAGCCCTTCGATACTTTTCTTTTCTCCTTTTCTCCGTCAAACGGAGGGAAATCGTTTCGGTGCCCGGCTGAACAGGGCCGCGGCGGGCCGAATAAGAAGAAAGAAGTGTCCTAGTTTGGTAGATGGCGCCCGTCTACGGTCTTTTTTTTTTTTTTTTTTTTGGGTCAAAGCGCCGCAGGCGCGCAGCTTTTATATAGCGCGTACGCGAAGTACATGAGCGCTGTGGAAACCGTCCCTACGAGAGAACTAGAAAGAACTACCCGTAACCGAATAGCGTCCATGCGCCCTAACTATTAGCGTCCGAGCGCGGTCCGTCAGGGCCTGTAACTACTGGGGGAAATATTACCGGGTTACGCATTGCCCGGTGCCGGTATGTCGTCATCAATGAAATGGTGATCGAGCAAGTAATCGAGTGCGCGGGAATTCGTCGGAGTAAACATCTCCTGAACGAACGCCCACATACGGGGGAAGTCGGGATCACGTGGATCCCAGTCATCGAAGTCATCCAAATCCCAATTGGGAAGAGGACTGGGCGGTGATGGCAGTTGAGGCGCATCAAGCGTCAAAGCCTCGAGCCGCGCGACAAGGTCGGCAGCAAAGTGAAGCTGAGTCGCGACAGTAGGAATATGGTCGACCACACCAACATTGGGCGGGTCACCATCATAAGAAACAGGAGTACCCTCTGGTGAAGGGAGGGGTCCTCCATATACATATCCAGAACCATCCTCAAACAGGTGAATCTGAGGGGGTTCAAGAGGAGGGGTCGCCTCAGGAGTCGGCGAGAACCCAGAAAAGACCCAATACCCCCGCTCATCAACAGAAGGCGGGGGAGGTTCGGGAGGAGGTGGTTCGGGCGGCGGATCAGGCGGTGGAGGAGAAGCCACAGGCGACAGATGCGCGGCCAAAGAAGGANANCGAGAACGNACACGNNCATTGCGNGCAATCGTCCTCAGAATAGCTTCAGACATGCGGTTGAANGGAATCAACCTCATGTACATCANAGCAGCCGGCCCGGCATGAATGCCACGCGGNGCATGATCNCGAAGGAAGATCTCGAAGTTCTCATCAACNTCNCGATCATCGACCTCGTCCANCTGGTCCATNAGAGGACCAAANTGTTGTCGAAGNTANACACGCTGTAAAGGCGNNTTGGANTTCTCNATAGCNGCAGCGTTCAANTCCGAAAGTTCNAANGTGAACGCAAGAGGNTTGGCACGNAGGAANGGCTCGACCTGNNTNAAAGGATCGAGNTGNGTNTCNCGGTGNTGGAANGGATANGCCCAAGCACNCTCATGGTGCCANAGCGGACAATCCTTGATNGTNTGCATNANGTCCCAAGTGCCNGGATATTCNCAAGGGCACTCGGTATCNCCATCGAGGTGGAAGCGCTCANGGAAAGCNCCAATNGGAGCATGACCCGTGACAACACGTGTGAAACGTGCCATCATACGGTGGTCTTTNCCAAAGCGCTTNAGAGGCTCNTGTCGCTTCGCGACATGATGAACCTTCTTACGGCGCTCAACAGGATAAATNAGATGGTGGGCNCGCAGCCANCCATCNNCACANAGATTCGCTCGCCANTTNGCAAGCATNGACGCCGTCGCNCGNTCACGNGCAACAGAGTACGANACNAGGTCNGGCTGTGGCAACTTCAGNCCATTCTTGGCATCAGTGTNCACGTCNTCGTTCTGNTTGATGCCCACATGNGAAGGGCACCANTGNATAGTNACNACAGTGTCTTCGCCNGGCNCNANGAANCGGCGAAGAGACTTGATCTGAAGAATACGCGCGATCTGGGCAGGNCCNAACTTGGGNTCNGCGACCANACCACCNGCNGANTGNCTGTCAGTCCAAANTATGGGATCTCCNTGGACNNNTTCNCCNGAATCAGGCAAGCGATCGAGGTAAGCAAGCGNATGGTGAAGGCCCATNGTNATGGCCATCACTTCNGTNTCATAGGANGTAGCCGCCCCACAAGGGANGACNGACTTCTTGACCAATCGGGGTTCATGCCAATCNGTCGCNCAGTAAATGCGGCACGCAGCCGCAGATAGAACTTTCTTGGTACCATCACGTTCGGTCTTCTTCTTGACCGAGCCATCCGTGAAGATATTGAGAGCATGGAGATCCTCCAGTGCGTCCTGGAGGGTCGGTAAGAGAGTGTTAGTAAGCCACTCATCAAACTCGTCAGTCCCCTTCTTGCAAGGGGGCTTGACATCAAATACAAGACGTGTCGGGTCAACGTTCTCGAGGAAACAATCACCCGGGCGGTTCTCATCATGAAGCGGCAGGAAGTCTTCCGTAGAAGTCCTGCCGTATTTGTCAATGTACTTAATCGGGGTAACCTGACTAAGCAATGCTTTACGAGTACCAGGCCCCTGGTCCTGGAGTGGGAATGGGGCCGTAATATTGAGGTCGTTCACATCCCACAGCTGAGGCAAGTGGGCGCGCAAAGGGTGAGAATACGGAAGAGTACGAGCCCGAAGACTCGCTCGCTTTATGAGCTTGTCGACGTTGTGTCGAACAGGAACCAACCCCGCAATCATCTCGACTGCACGAATGGGGCTAGTGCGGAAGGCACTCGTAATCCAGATAGCAGCCCGGTTCTGGGCCTTCTGGAGTGATTTGACAATCCACTCCTTGCGATGCCACTTGGGATCCCACCAAAGGGCGGCCCCATAGGTCATCAGTGGAACAACATTGGAGAGGTAAAGTCTCCGTTTGTCAATCGGGGTCAAACCCCGAATGGAATTGCCGAAGGAGCGCAACACATCGATCGTGCGCGCCGCCTTATTGGCAAAGTATTTGATGTGATCCTTGAAAGTCAAGGACCGATCGAGGTAGAACCCGAGGTAGCGAACCTTAGGCTGGGGAACAACCTTAATATGACTCCGCTGTAACTGTGGATCATACAACGTGACAGTCGGTCTCAGTGGGAGGGCGGCGTCCCAAGGGGTCCACCCGCGCCGGAAGTGTATCAACTCATTCTTGTCAGCACCGATATCAATGCCGAGATTCCAAAGATGAATAACGAGATCCTTGTAAAAGCGAGCGATGAAGTGGCAGTTCACCTCAAGGTCACGATTAATAGCATAGAAGAAGCCGTCGTCAACAAACACCTGAAGTTGAAGATTGGCAGGCAATAAATGGTCAATCGGAGCAACCTGAAAGAGAGCCGGAGCAATGTACAACCCCAATAGGATCGGGGATAAGCAAGAGCCTTGTTCCACACCTTGTTGGATGGGGACCGGTCCCATAGTACGACCTTGGAACAAAAGATGTGTCTCTCCATCTGCCAAATATGACGTCAGGAAATTGCAAAGGGAGGAATGGAAGCCTTGCTTGCGCATGGTGGCGACCAAAACATCATGTCGAAGAGAAGGGTAGAAGGATGAGACATCAAACAACAAAGCTGTCGTGTCTTTGTTCGCCAACCAACCCTGGCGTACATTGTGAACGAGCTGGACGCCCGCATCGGTAGTAGAATGTTGTATGGTACTCCCGAACTGACTCGGGTGTAGGATCCCAAACTTCTGGCCGTCAAACTGAAGACGGCGCGCAATGATTTTCTCAAACCATTTGCCAAGAGTGTCAAGAAGGACAATTGGGCGAAACCCCTTAGCCTTCGTATGGTCGCGCCCAGGCTTGGCTAAGCAGAGCGATAAGCCCCGTTTGAACCTGCTGGGATGGCAACCCGTGCGCACCATCGCGTCAAAGAAGATCTTGAGCTTCGTCAACGCGTGAGGATTCGTTTTAGCCACGTGTTTCCACGTGCGCCACGTAATATGGTCCGGACCAGCCGCCGTATGATTGCTGGTCTCAGTGATCTGTTCGATCATCTCCTTCTCCGTGATCGAAGGGAAAGAGCGTTCAGGCTGTTGTGGGAGATCATCAACCCATTTCGGGTCAATGTCACGAGGTTTCGCAGTGAAGAACTGTTGACGGAAAGCCTCCGTCGTCTCCTCATCATCAAGAATAGCTGACTCATTGGGGCGGGTCAGCAGATGGTAGTTCTGGTCCTTGCGTGGTCACGTCCACTCGACCAAATCCCAAATGCGCTGAGAATGAGTCTCAGCCATGACACGCTCGTAGTACTCACGTTTGGCCTGCTTAATGGCCCTACGCAAGGTATTTTTGAGGACACTGAGTTCCTCTTGTCGCTGAGGGTGACCGCGAGGGATCTCCCGCTGAGCATTATGTAAGGCGTCGTGGGCTCGCGTACAAGCGGCGTTCCACCACGTTTTAGACCTCTTAGTAAGTTTGCGAGGCTTCGCAAACTCGTTCCAAGTATTATCACAGAGGTCGCCTAGCGCATCAGCATAGCGCTCGACATCGACCATCAGAGTCTCAGCACGCCAAAGATGGCAAGGGAGATCAGCAATGCGGGCAGCGAGTTTGGTATGGAACTCCAACTCAGCGTCAGAGAAAGGCTTAAGGAAAGGAGGCCCCTCAGTGGAGAGCATCTTATCCACCGTCCAAGAGAGGATAGCATGGTCGCTACGGTTGCGACCAGCCAAATCAACGGTAACATCCTCGTATGGAGTAACCTCAGAGGTCATCCAAACCAGATCAATGGTATGTCGACGGAGGCGCTCGTTGTTGCTCTCCCATGTAGGCTGCCCCACGGGGTTGCAGCATTCGAGCGCCAGATCAAGGGTGCAAACATCGATGAAACGTTCGCAAACAGCAAGGGATCGGGACTGGGTACCTGGTCCGCCCCACAACTCGTGGTGGAGATTGAAATCTCCAGCCAACACGTGTATGTCGGGATGAGGATGCATCACGAAGTGCTCTAACTTGAGGAGTGCTGCATGAGTATCAGAATCGTTGTAGGCGTTCAGGATAAAGAACGGCTCCTTGTCAAGTTCGACCTCGATGAGCAAGATGTCGTCGTGTCAGATCAAGTCTGTACGAACCCGCACCCTCTGGAAGCGGAGTCTTTTGTTGAGAAAAATACAAACACGTGTCGTCGGGGAAGCCCCAATACACGTGAAGTAGCGAGAAGCAATCGTCTGCTCGTAAGGGATACCAGTGTCCTGGTCCCAAGCGCCGGCAGCAGGCGTCCAACCCATGGACCCGAACGGAACCCCGTTCGCATCGATAGAAGAAGCCACATTCTTAATGAAACCCCAATAGGGCTCCTGAATTAAGATCACATCGGTGGTGCGGTAGCGCTCCAGCAAAGCGATCATGTTCTGAGCAGATTTTTGCACATTTTGTGCAACAAATGATAGCATTTTACTACTCATAATACAAATGTACGAGTGAAAGAGAGCACATTAAGAAGACTTCCCCGCCATGTGGGCGTCCCCTTCTTCATCAACTGCATCGCGAGGCATCGCATACAGGTCGTCCAAGCTGCTCGAGATGGGAACAGCCGGGGGCTCAGCTTGGCGCGAGGCGTGAGACGCTGCAGACACCAAGTCGTATGGTTCGCGTTCCGTCTAGAAAAGGACGGAATCAGTATGA
>JANHOG010001019.1:0-10027 GCA_027627325.1 Phlebia brevispora
CTATATATGCGCAGCTTATCGACCTTGTCTCGTAGCTTTGTACGGCAAGCCGTATCTTCAGGCGGCCAAGGATACGTGGAACCTTTTGGCGGATCGTGGTATTGATGCCTTGGTCAATGACTCGCTCGTTGGCATGAGTAAGCTCCCTACTTTCCTATCACACGATAGCTACTTTAATCAGGGAAACCAGCGATGACGTGGGGTGCCTATGCCGTCGGTTTGCTGTGCTCTCTGTTCGCATATTTGTACCTACGCTGTGAGTGTCCGCATGAGGTTACGTGAGGTGGGTGACAGGCTTACGATAACTCGTTGTAGATACGCATCCGTCATACAACGCAGATGGACAATACACAGCGCCCGTCGTGCTGTTCGCCTTCCTCATAGGCCTTCAATGCTGTAGGTTTATCTGAGCTTCATAGTCAGAACATGTTGTTGACGTGCTCACAGCTTTGACGTTGTCATCTGCGATAGAAGCAGGTGTATCCACGATGTAAGCTTTCTTCGTTTCACAGCATGGTGTGAGTGCTACAGTGACAATCTTCGTCTAGCTTCGTCGGATTGGGTGAGGATCCACAGGTGCTTGCGATTCGCGCGCCTGAACTATTCGGCGTAAGTATTGGGAAGCAGTTCAGGGTTTTGCATCTGCTAATACCGTTGCAGTTGATAGCGACCACGTATCCACAAGTCGTCCAGGGCGTGCCACGAGTGTAGATTGATTATGAAGCGTGCGAGGACTATGAGAGTTTGTTTCTACGGGTTTTGTATCAGTTCAGTGCCACATGGATGCTTATCGGAGTGTCTAAGCATCTCACGACGTTTGAGATCTTTGAGTGCATTGCATATTGTTGGTGCTTACGATTCCTCGAGAATTTTCTTTTGCTTGCTTTTGAATGTTTGTAAAATAAACTATGAGTCTATGAGCACTGGCTTACCTTCCTTGACCATGGACGACGAGTGGAAATTCAAGTGAAGGAAAGTCAAAAAAGTATGTCCCAGGGAGGATTCGAGCCTCCGTCTTCACGGATTTGTGTGACCACAACGTGATGATCTAACCACTAATCGACAAGGACCGGAAGGTAGTCGGGATTTGTTATTTATGGACAGTTGAACCCATCCGACGCGGATGCAAACGCGAGTGCTCCATGATGCATGCATCCCAGCTTGTTAGTAGACGACGACCTCCGCAGGCGGCAGCAGCTGGACGCGTACCATATCTCCCCTTCCTTACCCCTAGGAGACATCGCCCAAGATGAGAAAGACTTCTTATGTAGTTTCTTTCTTTGCTGTGCTGCTCACGCTGGTTCTGGTAAGCAAATTAGCTAGTTGATTTTGGGCCTTACTTATGTCTAATGGTATTGTGGTAGAACCTCTTCTCTCTCCGTCGGCCAGACTGGTACGGTCTTGATCTCGTTTACTTGTGACTTGGAAAGTTCATTGTCTCCAGGCTGGTCGTCACCACCGAATTGTTCAACATGAAGGAAATAGAGCATTATGGGCTCACTCAGTACTGTGACCTCAAGATCATGACAGTGCCCGGCATGCCGAACGGGAGCGATATCAGATACACCGACTACAATTGCCGTCCATTCCCCGCCCGTGTCGCGGACGCTTGTGAGAAGGAGAACCACTACTTCTGCATTGTCTGGACCACCGCGGGATTCTTCTCGGAATTGGCGGCTGGCTTTGCAGCCTTATCATGCCTGGCCCTTGTTTTTGGCGTGACCACGCATTCAAGACGTAGAAGGATTTGGAGAGCTGTGGCTGCGCTGGTGGCTATCCATGGTATGTTCTCACTCCACTTTGATAGTTTGCACGCGCTGAACTGTATTGCTCCAGCTCTTCTTTTGATAGCTACTTTCGCCATCGTGACAGATACCTATGTGAACAATCTCCTACCCATTTTCCAGAACGCCCGTCCCGGTGAGCCAATTTCACGTCGAGTATTCCAGGCAAATGTGACTGAGGGTTATTGCAGGTGTCGCATATGTACTGGGGACTGTGGCATGGGTTTTGGCCGTACTGGTTACATTTGGAGTGGTTGTCACAGGCATGGCTGCGAGTAGAGGACATAGATGGGCAGCCGGGAACAGAGCGTACGAACCAATCCAAGGTTAAGAGAAGGTACCCAGAATACCATCCGGTTCAGCGTCACTGTATGTTATTCCGCTCACTATGTACAGTATCTTGCCTTTTGACTCCAGTCATTCGTCCTGTATAATTGTATTAAATCCTTGTACCTATAGTCGTAAACCAGAGTTCGTTAGGGCAGTCCTCGTCATACGTCGTCCTAGATATTTCAATACTAGATATTCAATACGGATCATCAGGATAATCGACCTTGTCATAGAGCCTCAGCGTTTCGTTCCAGTCTCTCTTTCTACGTCTTCGCACGGAGAAGTACTTCGCGCGGCTCGCCCATCTGCCTCTAACCCTCCCTTTCTCCTTGGGTCCAGACTCCACGAAATGCGTCTCGGGGTTAGCGGGCAGTCCGAGCGTGTCCACCGCCAAGTCCATGATCTGCGCGTGCAGACTCTTCCGCACCTCGCATAGGTAGTCTATGTGTGTTGGACCCATCCATAACAGCCTCGCAAGGCTAGCAAAGGCCCGGAAGGCAGACACAGCGTCTTCGAACCATCGCAAGGACATCCACATCCATACCGGCACGCCAACTGCCGAGAGGGGTGCAATAGGGAACGTGAGTAAAACAGCCCCGCCCCAAACGCATAAGCCAGAGATAAGGCCATAGACGAGTTTGTATTGCGCTATCTCGTCCCATGTGTCCCAGATGGGTCCCGTGCGCTTGAATTTGCGTACGGCGATGAAAGTGGTGACGAATATGGGCAGCCAGAGTAGGAGACCGGGGATGCAGATCGAGAAAAGGAAGATGGACCATGTAAGGCGGACAATCATGCGGTATAGGATGACATGCCGAGAGAGGGGTCTGCGTATGCGGTCGTCTTTGATACCCCATTTTACCAACTCGTCTTGATACACCTAGACTGAAGTATAAGGTAAGGCAACGAGAGTAGACTCGTGTCAACGCACCTGCAGCTCCTTCCCAAGCCGCCTGATCCTCTCGTCAAGGGTTTCAGCCACGGTATCGCTCATGCTAGCCTCTCCATCGCTGCTTCTCTCGGGGTGAGGAGATTCCGCGATTTTAAAGGCTTCCAGGAAAGTGCGGACAATCCGGACGTAGTCCCCTAGACTCATTTGCGTACCTAACGGGGCATATATGCGGGCAGCGAGCTTGGCATTCCGTATGAGACGCCACGATGGCGCATCGAGCGTGCCGTAACTGATTTGTTGGTGCATCCTGGCAGTAAGTGCCCGGACTTCCCTGTAGTCTACAGGCTCTAATAGCTCTGGATTTTTCTGTGAACGATGTCAGCACGCAAACACGTAGCATCGAAATACTAGTACATACCCCTGGAGATACAATGATGGGAGGGTGGAACGTTACAAGAACATCAGACCGAAAATGTTCGCGATGCCTATAAACATTGTGAGCAAAATATCGCAACTGATTTGGCAGGAGCGCGTACATGTAGGTTATCGAACAAGTCAAGATAGAGACTTCAAAATCGGGTTTGTCGCGGTTTCTCGAGAGTACATCCGAGACAAGACGTGCGACACCAGTCTTCAGAGGAGCTATAGTAGGATGATAGCGACTCATACCCTCCGGGAATAGGCAAACCGCGTCGCCATACTCTAGAGCCTTTAGATTGATCAATACACACTTAGTGGACCATGGACACAGCTCAGATAACATACTTCCACAAGCTTTTGCATGACAGTAGTGTTGTCAACTCTACCATCTGGAAAATCTTTGCGCCTTTGCAGGGGCAACGTGCCAGCTGACTCTATTAACCAGCTTGTGAAGGTCCGTTTACCGAACTGTGTGGACTTCGCAGTGAGGCGGAGGAGGTTGCGTCTCTGTTCATAGCTTGTTAGAGTTCACAGAAGCTTGCCTAGAAAGACTCTCACCTTCGTAGGAATTGATGTGACCAGCATGCTTATTATGGATGACGTTGAGCGACTTCAGAACGTCACGGCAGAAGCGCAGTGATAGACTCACAGTGCATCCGTGAGCGAGTTACTGTGGTTCGCGCACACGATACTAAGTTACAACGCATTATTAGAATGGCGTACCAACGCAATGTAAGTGGCACTGCACCAAGGGATACCCTTCGCGGGGATATTTTCCGTACCCTCAACTACAATAGTCCCATAGAATATCTTGAGCACGAACTTGAACAAGCACCTATGTACATGACGCAATACTGTTTTGAGAATAACCTTCGGGGGCCGTGCCTAAAATCCTTACCGGACGAGAAAGTAAGACCAGGGAGTAGGTGAACCAGGTGGCATGATTTAAATGCCTCTTAACACTGAATTGGTCAGTCCAACTTTACTGAAAACCAGATAGCATCAACCAAAAAAATTAGAGTAGGAAGGAAATCAGACTTGTTAAAGAAAGCAAAGCAACAGAGAGAACGAAGGGGACCAGAGTGCTCAACTTGCAGTGGACCGTGAGCCACGGGGTCCATGCCAGAATTATAGCGGGCGCCTACAGATGGAAAGGTTTGATCGTTTTCGCGTGGTTTCCACGTGCTGCATCTGAGATCTGAGATTTGAGATTTTGCACAGATTCGCCTGCCCGCGAACACATTTTATTGCTTGCTCGTCGTTCTGCACGGCGTCCACGATATCTAGGCCACTGCTCACCTAGACACGCTGCCAACATGGCCGACGGCATTGAGCAGGCTCTCTCAAAAATTAGGCCTCACACTTCCTCTTCTCTGGCTCATCAGAAGGCACCGGCTGTCCTGTTACAGGCCTTGGAGGCGACCTTCCGTGAGCAAAACACGGACAGGACCCCGACTGCATACTTTGCTGCTCTGCTCACCACTCTCGATAGCACACTGCAGACAGCACGCGCATCGGGCCCATCGTTCGGTGAAGGCGACGTTCTACCGGCCGAGCTATATCTCCTAGCTCTAGTTATTCCTTATGTGGCCCATCCAGTCATCCGTTCGAACTTGAACACCATACTCTCACTCACTGCGCCCCTCTTTCCCGCTCTTGTACCACATGCGCCACCTCTGCGTTCTCAATTGACCATATATGCGACCGTTCTGCACGCGTTGGAAAAACCGCAACTCGAGACACCGGGTCTCCGGCAAGCGTTCGGATCCCTGCTACATTTATGCCTCGATCCTCGACCCAAAGTGCGCAAGAAGGCAGCGGAGCTTGTCAAGGACGTCCTTTCATCTCCTCCACCGCCTCTGATACGTCATCCATACGCAGACCGAGTCGCTGAATGGACAATATCCTCACTGGGGGAATTAACAGAAGGCGGCATCCCGAAGTTCAAAGGGAAGAAGGCAGAAACAGATGGAACAGACACTGCGATCCATCTTCTTACCTTTTTGCGTCCCGTATTGCCCATGCTACCGTCATCAGTGAGTACTACGAGCTTGAGGTGCTCATAGTGATCCATTCTGACAATTTATCTCTGTGCAGTCACTACCCACTATTACTGCCTCGTTGCTTACACTTCCTCGGCTTGGGAATCCATATTTGTCCCAATCGTCATATTCCATACTAGCCGACCTACTTGCGGTTCCTGTGGACGACCCGGTGAATAACTTGCAAGGTCAGCTGCAAGACATCTTGCAAGCGGTATTATCTGATCCTCCCTCCAATACCGACATGACTTTGGCCCCGGCTTGGGCAAGTGTTGTCGGGCATGCTATGCTTGCGTTTCGTTCGTCGGATCCAGACGCCTGTGTGGCAAAAGTTGGCGACGTCTGGAAGGCTCTGTGGTCCTTCCTCGATTCGGATCAGCGGGCTATAAGGCAGTCTACATCTGATGCATTAGACTCTTTAGTCAAGTGTTTCACTCCAGAGATGATTCAGTCTGCGGTAAAGGACAAGACTGGCACGAAGGCAACCTTGCGCAAGCTGATCACACTTGTGGACAAAGCCCTGGGATCTCTTTCATACGCCAATGCTACGCCAGAGATATTATCGGTCCTGTCGTCTCTGATAGCCGGCCTTCGTTATCGTACTGGCCCAAGTCACTCACCGACTGCGGCGGAGCTGCTGCTGATGCCGCTTATCGTTAAGGTCGCCAATCTCAGAATCCAGAAGACCTTCGAGTACAAGGAAGCCGCGGATCTCGTCTGTAGTACAGCCATGCGGATAATGGGTCCTGGAGTTTTACTCCGCGAGTTACCATTAAACCTTGAGCCTGCTGATCGGTACGTTTGTCCATAGATTGATAAGACTTATGTATTGACACAGCCAACCCAGTCAAGCAGGGAAAGAACCTCGCGCTTTCCTTCTTCCTATGCTTTCTCAACCTCACCCGTCACCGCTATCTCACTTCGTTTCCTACTTCGTGCCCTTAACAGAGCGTATGTTCGATCTTCAGCAGAATGCTGAAAGTGAAGGCCGTCAGTCCGAAGCTAAAGTGTGGAGCGTCCTCGTCCATCAGATCTGGTCGGGCCTTCATGGGTATTGCTATGGTGCGACCGATCTGAGAAAGGTAGCGTGCACGTTTCTTTCGCACAGGTGTTCGCACTCTTATCTTGTTTCTCAGACACTAACGCCACAATTATCGCAAATGCTGTCTCAACTCTTATATAGTCAGCCGGATTTGCGACCCGCTGTGCTCAAAGCTCTAAAAGTGCTAGCCGAGACCAATGTTGCTATCGCTTCGGGAGATCCTGTGGAACTCGCTAAGCTGCCGGAGACCGTCAGAGTGGATCCAGTTCCACGAGAACTCGCCGCTGATAATCTGACCTTCTTGCGTACGCAAGTGGAGAGCTGGCTTGCAGTGTTATTCAACGTCTTCAGCACGATAGGTCGTGACGGTCAGCAGTTAGTGGCCGACGTCATCAGTGCATGGGCTAGCATAGCCGAGGAAAAGGTCTGAATACTCTACTCGCCTTGATTGTTTCTAATGGCTGTCACTGTTAATAGGAGGTCGCTAACGCCTACCGCAAACTTATCGACCTTCTCAAGCAAAATCTGGCGAAGACGACGACCTCTCATGCGGCTTCAAGCACCCCTGAACAGAGCAGCCTGACTGCAATGACCTTGGATCTAATCATCCTCACGTTGCCGTACCTCTCTTCTACTGACGCCACGTCCTTGTTCAACCTCTGCTTAACAACCGAGATATTGGAGGCAAAGGATAACGCAGTACAAAAGCGTGGCTACAAGATACTTGGAAAGTTGATAGAGAGTAGCAAGGTCCAGGTCGATACGCAATCCGTCTTGCAACAACTAGACAAACTCTTGGACGGGATGTCATCAGCTGCGAAGAAGGTTCAGTTACTACTTTTCTGCATTGACGGATGCTAATCTAATATCTAGGACCGCTTTGTTCTGCTCACGCTTCTTCTGAACCAAATACCTTCATCTAACCTCCATATCATTCCCTCGATCATCCCTGAAGCCGTGCTTGGCACAAAGGAGCCATCAGAGAAAGCGAGAATGGCTGCCTTTGACCTCATTGTGGCCATGGGAAAGAAGATGTCAGAGGGTGGTATTGTCAAGAGAAATCTCGTGGATGGCATGGACGACAGCGAGGACGATCCAAGTGAAGGTAAGTATATCCTGCGAATGTCCAGTTTACTCAGTACTGATCTTTCCTTTAGCTCTTGCCAGCGTCGAAGAGTATCTTACAATGGTAGCGGGAGGTCTAGCAGGTGCTACACCTCACATGATAAGCGCAACTGTCACCGCTATCTCAAGATTGGTATTCGAATTTAGGGGTCAGTTCAATCTCATATTGGTTGATACTTTGTTATTGACTTTATGATCAGATTCGATATCTCCCAGCATGCACACCGAGATTTTTACGACCTTGCTCGTGTTCGTCTCGTCATCCAATAGGGAGATCGTGAAGTCCTCGCTTGGTTACGTCAAACTCGCTATTCACACAATGCCTGTCGATCTACTTCGCCCACACCTCAAGCAGCTCGTGTCGGCTCTGCTCAGTTGGTCACACGATCATAAGAATCATTTCAAAGAAAAAGTTCGTCACATCTTCGAACGCATGCTTCGTCGGTTTGGTTGGGAAGATGTGTACTCCTGCGCGGCCGAGGAGGAAGCCAGGAAGGTGCTCCTCAATATCAAGAAACGCAAGGATAGGGCCAAACGGAAGAGAGCTCGTGAGGCGGAGGACGAAGATGAGGATGAGGTATGCCCAATGATGCAACCATCACTATCTTCCTCACAATCGTGTCCACCAGGATGTTCCTGACAAGGGCAAACCTACCGGTGACGCCTTTGAAGACGTGCTCTATGGCAGTGAAAGCGAGCTCGATGATAGCGATGATGAAGACGGTGGACGCGGAAACCCGTCCGCTACCAAGCGCAAGGGGACTACTGGTGGCGCTCGATTGCGAGCTGACAACGACGAACCTATGGATTTGTTGTCTGGCGCTGCATCCCGCATCACGAGTACGTTTGTTTAAGTATTGTCACAACGTTCAGTTCGACTAACTAGATCGACTAGGCGACAAATCAAAGCATCGGCGCAAACCTGGTCAGGATGCCGCTCGATTTAAGACTGACGATAGTGGGAAGATAGTCATCGACGCAAGTGGTGATGGCGACGATGTCAGCATGGAAGAGGACGTTGCCGGCGTAGCTTATCGTGAAACTTTGACTTCCGTCGATGGTTTCACACGTGGTCCCAATGGTCGCGTTAAGTTTAACAAGGACACGAAGAAACGGAGACGTGAAGCTGACGAGGCTGACGATATTGAGATGGCCGATGCCGACCAGTCGGCCGGCAGGAAAGCAGAAAAAAGACGATCCGAGCCGAAACTTGGGCGTGAATTCAAGGCCAAAGTAAGTGCCTAGCGGCATGTGTAGAATTTTGGCTGACATACTCTACTCCAGAAAGCAGGTGGCGACGTCAAGAAAGGCGGTGTCGAGCCGTATGCTTATCTGCCGCTGTCACAAGCAGCGAAAAAGAAGGGACGCCGCGAGCGCATCGGGGTCGCTGGCAAACGATAGTCTACATCTTGGAGCTCAGCAAGTATTATGTGTCGTCATAATGATAAATCTCTATCCAGGAAATAGGATCTCTCCGACACATTTACTCCATCGCGTGTGTGCAGCTGTGATACATGCAATGATGGCTAATTCGTGCCACTAGTCCTTGCTCTGGTAATATTTGACTGAATCATGTTTGTGGACAGGTTGCCTAGATTTCCAGAGCTACGGTCCCGCGGCTTCACCACGAAAAACTATTCTCTACTGATGTTGCTAGCCGCCTATGTTGGTGCGATAATTTGCCTCTTTTTTAGCTCAGCGCTTCCTTATATCGCAATATCCTCTCAAGCCAGTCATACCAGCAAGATAGTTCCCGCATGCTCCGATAAGTTCAATTCTTTGGATTGACAGGAATTCTCATCCAGCCAGCATTAGCAGTGATATTCTCCTGTTTCTTTTTGCGTCTAGACTACGTGGCCATCATGTAAATGCTTGCCATTAGTGCTAATACGAGCAGCATCCGCTCCCTCGACATTGTCTTCATCAATGGCTATGTCCAGGCTGTCCGGTGCACTTCATCACGGACATAACATACGTTTGTCTCGGCGGGACTTGAACGATCCAATAGGACACTATCACTCCCTACGCTTCAATGCTATCCGGGTTGTGTTCATGCCTTCCCTCGAACCGCATGCATACCGATGCTCCATGCGCAAGCAGCCAGTGGCCTGTCTGCTCTGGACCTCAAAGCCATGTCGGAGTACCGTGTTGTTGACATCGTCCACTGATCCGTCGCAACCAAAGCCACGCTTGACATAACAATTCAAGTGACCGTGGACGAGAGCGATTACGAGATACAAAAGGAGATATTGCAAGCTGAATCCTCCTCAGTTCGAACAGCTACAAGCAAATCGAGCTACTACGACCACACCTATCCTCGATATCTTGAATCTCAAGATGTTCGCTCGTGTCTACAACACCATCATCTACCTCGTCTTCTCCCTCTCCCTCC
>JANHOG010000102.1:0-27017 GCA_027627325.1 Phlebia brevispora
TGCTTCCTAGGGTTTGCGCGTGTATCCGACACCACGGCTTGCAGTGAGGTACATGATTCCAACTGAAATTCTAGCATACTTGACTCAAGACAATCTTGCCTTTGTAGGACCCGAGCATACGAAGTGCGCTAATTCGTCTTCACGGTACGCGGTCTGCAATGACCATGATCAATGATCTCTACGCTAGTCCGTCTGGGACGGCGGGTATCTGGGAGGCTGCGTGGTACGGTAAACAGGTGTGAGGTCCTACTTTGCTGGCCTCATCGCAGTCAAATTGCGGTCTGGCGGCCGCAGCGGGAGTGGTGGGAGCGGCGGCGGTTCTGTCCTCATCAGTCTGCATCTAGTCAGCCATGTCTGTCTGCCTGTACAGTCAGAAATTCAACGATGACCGCCATCACAACAAACATAAGAAAAAGTGATCTGCCGTCTGTGGTGCTCTCTCTGATGCTGTGACAGGAATCATTCATTCATGCCTATTTTTACGCACTATTGCATGCTTTCCTTTCCCCATCAACGACGCCGAGATATATATTATCAGGAACAGAGTGTAAGATCATATGAAGGTTCCATCACCTAAAAAGCAGAATCCAATGAACATCGCGGCGCCTGCAGCATGTCACAGCAGGGAAACAGGAAAGTGGAATGATTCTATGGTCGTAATACTTTCATCTACGCCGAAGCTTCCGAAGACATAAACTGCAAGTTGTGTGAGCACCGTTGTTAGTCTCATCCCGCGTCAGTATGATGAATGAAGGACATTACCCTATTTAGCGCTTTGAGGACGTAACGTCCCTCTCGAGTCCTATGTAATCCTGCGTGGCACATGATACGCTGTACCGGGACGACATCTACGCTGGATCGGTTGGGAGCTTGACACATGAACGCATAGAAATCGGGATAACGGGCGTAAGGATTGTCCAATGCTGCAGGAACCACCGGATAGCGGTGAATTACTGCAAACGTTTCAGAGATCTGCCTGCTACGGGAAGGTCCTGTCGAAAGTGCAGGTTCTTGACCCGGAATGTGGTGGGTGTGGAGGAAGATCTCACGTATGAAACCTGGAACAAACTCTCCATTTAAGGAACAGAAGAAAACCTGACTATCCCGCTTAGATTCTTGAGCCGTGGTATACTGAAGGCCGTTAACAGCAACCCGGCGCATTGATATAGCCTGAGGGCTGACTAGAGAACCAGGCGGAAGCTGAGACATAAGGATTTCATACGCGTCCTGCTCCAAACGCTTTATCTGGCTTTTATTCCTCTGCGCCTGCGGGCTTAGTGACGCGGATGTGCTGGCAAGATGCAGTTCGTGATCCACGCCGCGAAACTGCACCAAGTAATCGTCCATGAGTTTTAAGCCATCCGATAGAGTGAGAGGACAGGAAGAAGTCGAAAGAAATCCACGCAGGTTGCCTGCCATGCAGAATGTGTTCATCATCGTGGATTCAAGCTGTCCTAGTACGGTGGTCTTCAGTAAGCAACAAAGCGGATAGGCTAGCGGCATACCGGGTTTCATGTTGGTTTGCACTCGCTGGAGGATTCCTACCAAACGCTCAAACGGAAACGTCCACCACCCTCGCATTGGCCCGAAGCGCATGAGCAATTCTCCCAGATGGAGTGCGTAGTGGTGATTGGGGCGCAATTTCATCCAGGGGAACAGTCTCTGAAGTCCTGTGAGGTAGCATTTCATGTGATCCATATATTTGGACACGTGCAAGGCTGTAATCTGGGGTGCCAAAGCCCACCGTAATGCGAAAACAAGTTGCATGGTGTTATCAACGAGGGCTTGATGTACAGTCCCCTCTTGAAGCGCCCACGCCTCGATTAGCGACATAGGCAGGTCGAACTCGAGAGCGGTGCGCCATTGATCGGCCTTCAGCTTGCCATGCGAGCCGCTACCGAACATTTGCGGCAGACTCTTCATCCACGAGGGACGAAGATGTGACTCGACATCGTGGCGAATTTTTTCAAGTAGATCTGTCGTGAGAAGGTTCGAGGGATCCACCTCCGCAGGAAGCTCGCTATCAGCACTGAGCAGAACCGAATTCTCAGTAGGTTTTGTGGGATAATTCCTAAGGAACTAATTTGGAGGTCAGGATACATACGGAAAAGGTGCATAGATCACTTACTTTGGGTTGCAACAATGCCTGTATCAAGTCGTTGATCCTTAATTTTTCATTTTTCCCCTTGGCCTCAGCCCAAACCTGCTTTTCCCGGCACAGATGAAGAAGGTTCGGTACTTTCAGACTTCTTAACTTCGCCCATGGAGGTGATTTCTGCGCGAGTAATAACCGACCTTCTGCTAGTTTCTGTTCATCAATTGCGCCAGACCAGCGGCTCATGAAGAAGAAACTATCATCTTGTGATGATTGCCGGACGTCCAAGCCAAGAACTACCCGGCAATGGAACTGTATGAGTCCGAGGAGGAGATTGTGCATGGGGTCAATAACGACGAAACGCGTTGGATCCCAGTACGGAAGACGGAGCAGTTCACTCCATCTGACACCGTTCTGTCGAAGGAGGCGATCCTGCTCAGCTTTGCTGGTCGCATTCCGCCATTGTGTAGCAGCAAGCCTATGCTGATCAGACGATATCCTTTCCCAAGTGGTCTCGTCAAGGTTTCCCAAATTGCCGCGTAGAAGCTTGCATAACGAGCAAAAGATATGTGCTCCATGAGACGACTGGCCGCTAGCCTTCTTGGAGGCCGGGGTATCAGATATTAGAGGCCCTAGGATGGAAAAAACCCTGCGCCCTCGCTTGAATGCCGCGGTACGAGAGAAGTACACCCCAGGATCCCACATCTCCAACAAATCATCGACTAGAGGGGCTAAGAAATGATTAAGTTCCTCTTTGCTAGGTTCTCGAGGCCCGGGAATTACTCCGCATAGATGCATATTTTCCGGGCGACAACGTATCTCCGGAGGTAGATTGTAGCATATGAGGGCCATCATGCCCACGGACCGTTTGGTCCCAGCGATCTTATTGCCGTAGGGGTTGAACCAGTCTACGCAGAGGCCCCAGATGAGGAACAGGGGATTGTCATCGGAGTGCGTTGTGACCTGCCTGCGGTGGCTTTGCATGACTTCAAGGATGATGGGGCTGTGCCACATATCAGTCAGGGTATCGGAGGACTGCACTCGGTCCCATGCGCGCTCCAAATGTCCCTCTATGTCTGGACGCGACAACATGTGCGAGACGAAGTCTGTCATGTGCCGGAAGGTGAATGGCCGTATAGGCTTGTCGATGCTGAACGGGCGGCCGGCACCAAATTCTACAAGGGTTTGACCGCAGGTTTTCTCTTTGTTACGACAAAGGTAGTGCCAAGAACAGGTCGTGGGATATTGGGATGAATTCGGGACATCATTGGTGGATGGAGGATACACGAAAGAGCATTTGGGGCACGCAGCATATGTAGTGACCATAGGCTCCAAGCGGAATATCCTTCTGACATGACGTAAGTCCCGGGGAAATTCCTTCAGCAATCGCTCTTCAAACTGGCTTAGCGGTGACAGTGGGTATTCACCGCGATGAGCACCCCGGAAAGAGAGGGTGAGGATCCGTATGCAGCACTGAAGAATGAAGTTGCAGAGGGGACGTGAGGCACCCCCGATAATATTGATCACGACCACCATGAACAGGCAGAAGATGGTGAGGGGGTTTGCCTGCTTGATCGGAAGATCAAACAGATGGGCTATAACACAATCAACAAACGATCTTGTACCACATGATGTGCACAAAACGAGGACGTACAGCAGTCATAGATATGCGCCGAAGAAGCGTGAGGGACCATGCTTGCAGATTGTGATGACGAAGAGCTGTTACCCGGGTATAGGGCTGGGATGTCTCCAGGGAATTGCCCTGTTCCTGGTGCTGTATATGAAGTCAAGTGAATCAAGCTTCCGCTGGACATCTATTAGATCCTACTCAACGTACGTATGTCAGCTTGGAATCTAGACTCCTGCATACCCGCCAATCTCGCCTGCTCCAATCCGGAAGCTTGCTGTTCTTCATGATGACAGAGTCAGCCCTGCAATAAATTTGATAACAATGCTCGAATGTACTTACCTTCAATGTCCCGAAGGAGCTCGAACTCAAGAAATTTGAGGGTTATATTTTCCAGGGCTTCATCATAGAGGACGTGGCCCGAGTCGATGTCATTGTTGTCTCGTCCCGCGTGCGCACTCATCATGAAAAGTAGGCAATGAGACGGGCTGCAGTACCGGGTCCCTACCATGACCTTTATAAGAGCATACCGCCCTTAACGCCTTCAGTTCACTTAGCAAGACTCAGTTGTCAACGTACATCACATCCGCTTAGTGAGTGTTTTATCAATATATGTGGCTTTCTAAGCTGGGTTGGCTGTTCAGTCGAATATGTGAATAATCAGGCAATGTGAGTTGGGCGTAGGTGATGCAAAGAATACGTACCCGCACTGTTCCTACAAGAGACTCTCGCAGTCCTGCGGACATTTGCGATTGTAGATGTAACTAAAATCGTTGAGCATCGGACCACGAGTCGGTCATAGCCATGATTCGTTTCCCCCTGTTTCTTGGGACTACCATTTGATGATACTATAAGTCGTGAGTGGAATCATCACAATCCGTGCGCCGTTGCTTGCCTTTCGAAAAAGCCGCATAGCATGTACGCCGAGTCTATCCGATTGTAAGTATTGACCGCGGTGGATCGTAGCGCGTTTTGAACAGATTAAGTAGCAAAACAATACCGCAGCTCAAACGCAACATGAATTTAGGCGTCTGGTCTTCGCCTCAGCGGTTGAGTGGCAGCGTTGAATTATCTAGTAGGGTCGGCGGTAGTAGAGGGCGCGTCATGCTAATTTAAGCGCTAGCCTAGCTGTCGCGGTATTTCACACATGGTCTTCTCCTGCCACTTCCATGAAGCGCACCGTGCAGTACCATATCATGACAATATAATTGTCAGGGTTTGGTAAAGTAGACCGGTTCGAGTTTCCTGGGCTTCAAGCTTCACTTCTGATGTGCAACCGCAGCGCGAAGCGCCCATCTATGCATTGACCGACCTGACCGACTCGCCCGTCCCGAGCAATTGGAGGCTCGGAGAAAATCGCTAGTTGGTGAGCAGGATAACCATTACCTTCTCCCTTCATTCACCGATCACGTACAGACGGCGCGCAGACCCGCTTGGAGTAAGGAGAAAGAAGGAAGAAACGATGGCATAATCGGCGTCAGAACGTTATGTTCGAACGGCTTTCTCATCTCTAGCCAACCCGACCAAGCGACCAGTCGCTCGTAGGGCGACGCGATTTGTTGCGGTACGCGCCAGGATCGTTGAATGCTATCGCGTTTAGGAACGCCAGCGGACGGTGTAGCTGCAACAGATTCATCCGGGCTGCTCCAGGGATGCTCAGTACTAACGGTTACGCCCGCGGTAGTGTGCTCGGAACCATCCACTCGGTGCTTAGGCAGCACCCGTGGCGATGTTAGATGTGCTAGTCATGATGGCATCGCTAGACGGGCAAGTGAAGCTTCCACTTATCGTCTCGGAACGAAGGTAGACGCCACACATTGAATTGCGCGGGAAGAGACCCCGCATCAACCATTTATATCGCATGGTCCAGGTAGATGGATACCCTACTTGAGATGAACATGTCTGACTCTCAGATCCAGAACACCACTTGTACTCCTGTCCTGCGTCGTTCACCAAGAAATGCCTCCAAACTAGCAACCAAGGTTGAGGTTGCAACAACGGTCACGAAGACTAAGACAAGACAAGTATCAACAAAGACTACCGTTCGAACCTCACGCAAGGTCATCCGCCGCACTACCCCTCGTGTACAAGGTATTGGCAAAGGCCGCGACGTCGCTGATGAGGTAAGAACGCCCATTTCGCATCCCGTCTCCCTCCACACTATTGACGTTGTGAATGGACCGTTATAGGCCACTGCGTTGTTGGACCTTGGGAACGAAAGCCTCCAGAAACAGCTTGAAGATGCGCCAACTGACTACGCCCAAGTATGCCACTTGACAGACCAGGTCTGTGCTTTTCCTCGTTATCGCTGGGCTCACTGACCCAACAACCTAAAACAGGAGCTACGAAGCTTGAGGGCAGAAAATGATCGCCTCAAAAACATCGCAGCCGAAAGGATGGAGGAGCTCATTCAGATGTCGAAGCTGCTTGAGGTGCGTCTCTATAGGACACTCGGTGATCGTCTGACCTGGAATCAACAGGAACGAGCTGCAGAAGTCGCAATAGCAGAGGGTCAGTTGAAGGTGATTCGATTTCTCTTAATCCCCATACCAATCTCGTTCTAAGTTGTTTTAGGACGTTGTGGATGGCATACTTGAACGCTTGGAATGTGCTATCTGTTCGACTCTGATGACGAGGCCGTATAAGTATGTATACTTGTTGATATGATTTTCAATTTCTCACCTACTCACATCTAGATTGGAGTGCGGCCATGTGTTCTGCTGCAAATGCCTGAAGACTTGGTTTTCCCAGAGCTCCTTCTTTCCGAACTGTCCGAACTGTCGGGACGTGATCTTGGACGACCCTAAACCATCGCACATCGTTAAAGACCTTCTCGCCTTTGTTTTTGCCAATAGCCCTGATATAGCGTCAGACACTGACCTCCAGCCCGAATCTGATATCGACGCAGAAGGCGAATTTTACAACGAACAGTTCTATGTTTGTGTCAAAGCTTGGCTCGCAGGTACTAGCATGTAAAGTAGGCATCCTGGCTGTGTATCGAATCGTACTCGACAGTCTAGCAAATGATGAATTTATACTCTGCCATGTTACATCGTACAAGCTGTGACAGCAGCTGCACCTGCCATTTCATGGAGCATATCTCTGCCAGCCTTTGTATGCCCGAACTCATACCTAGTGGCCTCGCATCGGTAGTCCTCGTAGTCTGGCGCAAGCGCGTATCACCGACGAGATGTGATTGAATAGAATGCTTGCTGCGCGATCTGGTGAATTTCATCGGCGGCAGGAGACTCGCCGATTCCAGCATTCTGTCAGGATATGAGCAAATACAAGACCTGCAATGTCCGAGCAAATGTGATAGAGGAAGAGTATCGGTAGGGACGACGCACAAAGGCACAGACAATCAGACCCGCTGAACATGCCAAATGTAGCTCTCAATCATATAACACAATTGACCGATACATACTCGGTAAAGCGGGCGGGCCGATTGCCACATCAAACTACTCTTTCGAGGGGGTGAAGTTGAGCTGTGCATGGGTTCGATACCCGTGGTTACTCATGACGAGCTGCATTACGCGTGCGAAGTAGAGACCGAACTGACTGCTGCATCGCCATCACTAGCTAAGGCAACTTGAAGCGGCTCAGCCCGGGGAGCTAAAGACACCCTGGGAACAGGGCAGTGAAAGTTCTCCGAGTATGTTGAACCTGCCAGGTAGGTATCTGCTTACGCATCGGGCGTACACGCGTGCAGGTGAATGGGTAATTTGTACGTGGCGCCCTCACGTAACTTCCTGCTCTCATTGACGTGCGTTCCTCGATAAACGCATTCGGGTTATACCGTGCACCACAAAACGACTCCCCTGCAACGCAATCGAGATTCGTCCAGGACCTATAGACTGTAAGGGCATTACACGCTTATGGATCAAGACTGTCCGGCAGCAAAGCCTACAGTGCATATTGTCAGCCGCATCGATGCAGACCTGATAGAGGACTGAAATCAGTAACAAGACACCATAACATGCGGGTCATCTGTGCGCAGCATCATGACAGCCCAAGGACAACGTACTGCCAGTGGTGGAGCGTCCTTAGTCTTCGCACTTTCATCTACGATGGCGTATGAACCTTTCTTACTCCGCTTAAACCTATGCGTGTATCACTGTCGTCGGAGTCTATTTAATTGTGGTCCAGGATGATCTCGCTGCCACTGGTGTCAGCTGTAACGCCCTTCAATTCTGCGACAGTTTCGCTGCCTGCAACATGCGGACACTATCCGCTACGGATCATGACTGCTCTGGCGCAGGAAAGGAAAAGCTGAAAGAAAACACGGGCGCTACAAAGACAATGGGTTTGCTCGCTTTGACCGGCGCGAAGCATTACTAGTGGGTTGTATACCCCATCTTGAGATCGTCGACGACATGCTGACAGATCTTACGGACGGTGAGTGCATTTCATTTCGCGCTGTGGCGTGCGCCTTTTGATGTGCAGTAGACTGGTCTAGGAGTCTCTACAACGATCCTATACGGAAACAGACGGCATGAACGAGGCGTCTGAGCATCTCCGATGTTTCCCTTGACTCTCATAAGGTGTATACCTTGATTACAAAGGACTAAGTGGGCTCGTGAAGACGGCCCCTCAAGTTGCACATTCCTGACTTTCCGCGCTCGCTACGTCTCTCCGTGCTGAACGTAGCCGCCACGCAACGGTCCCGAGTTCCAGCGGCTCTAGATCCCACTATGCGCCGCCCACTCGTGGAGCGGTCGTTCAAATCAGTTTCCCAACAGCTATATAATCAGACGGGGTCATTCGGTTGAACATGTTATGTCTTTACATTGCTATGCGCCATGCAATGATAGGTGCGCACATCGCTCTTTTATGGAAATGCAACGCTCTCAGACTGAATGTGATTGTGCTAGTGCTCAAACAAGTGTTGTTACCACTGATCAAAGTGTTTCTTCCCAAACCGCAAGGATTCAGGTCTGGTGAGTTCGCTTCAGCCATATCATAGCGCATGTGGACATCAAGTGTATATCGCCTGTTAATACCCTCCTACAGGCGCCGAAGAGTGCGAAGGAATCTCCTTTATCGCGGATTTGCTGTGCAATAATTGTTTCAATGCGCACATTCTGGATGCCTGCTCTCCGGAGGCCTTGATTCGTCTATCACTCTCCTCCCGCGACGCTCACGATGTCGTTATTGCCTACTTGCGTCTTCGATTCAACGTGGCTCGCTATCTCCGCCCCTTCTTCGATGACATCACCTCGTTCCGCATTCTGCAAGCCAAGACCGGAATGCTGATCTCAGGATCCACAGCGCTCCAGTTTTTTTCACGCACCACCTATCCCCTCTCTGATCTCGACCTGTACGTTCGTCGGGACAGCCGGAAAGAGGTTGGTCGATGGCTGCTGGATCGCGGGTACAAGTTTTTGCCCAACAGAGGGCAGCATGACAACTTTTTCGAAGCGGCGTCTGCACCCTCTGTCGCCTCAGCCACGGGAAACTACCGGAGGATGCGTGGGGTAGCTGCAGTCTTCACGTTTCAGAATAGACATTTTCGGAACGTTCAGATAATCGCAGCGGTTGTTTCACCGTTGGCAGTCATTCTTCATTACCATTCGTGTAAGTCTCTTTGATGGATTCGCATCGCTATCGCTGACATGGACACCCTGTTCGCACTAGCTTACCGTGGGCTACCAATACTGGCAAGACTCATAACGTCATTTTGCGGACTCTGAAATCCTGGCGCGGACATGTGGCTGTATCTAAAGGGAATATTAGACCTGGGCGTCTCAAGCGCGTTCGGTGAGCGATTTTCGATTTCTGAGACGGTGGAACTGGCTAACTATATGTCTTTGCCGATGGCGCGCAGTACTTACAGAACGCCGTACGCATGCAAGCGACGTATCGTGGGGGTGTACTACGATTCCAATGTCTTCGACATCCGATCTCTCGTTCAGCTCAAGTTGGACTCTCGCAGCAGCGCTTCTCAGCCGCATTCATCCGTTGACAGCCTCTCACTTCCTCTCGACCTCTCACATCGCCGGCTGCTCGTGTTGCGCTGACGCTGCCCGTCGTGCAATGAATGGCATTCTCGGGTGCGTAACGCCCGAAATTTTCGATTTATGCCAGAGGACATCAAGGACGTAAACTGTATGAATGGTAATGGTACGTCACTCTTGTCCGCTCGCTCAGGTTGACGTACATTCACCCTTTGTCTATCACACTGACTGTCCGTTCGACGTCGAGGCGGAACCCGTTCTCCAACGTTCAGGTGAACTGCGACGGTAAGTAAATTGTAAATATTATTCCAGGTAGCTAATTACATGGTCGCTAGGTATTCAAATGGGTAGAAGCGAATATAAGATGAATATACCTGGTCTGAAGTTCTCGTAGGTACCCCGAGACTACGAAAGAGGGTGACGAGGGCCTCCGACAAAATGCGGCATCAGGCAGGCTAGTATAGGGTAAGACATAGCAAGAACGGAGGGAATAAGGGGCGCTATGCGTCGGTTTCTAGCTGCATATGTAGTTCTAGCCTTTGGATATAACGCTTCTACTTATTATGTTTTGAATGTAATCCTAACTGAAATGTCCAAGTTTCTATGTGGGTCATTGATGTCGATATGGTCGTAGGTTCAATTTGTGCCGCGGTTTTTTCTTGTTTCGAGCATTCACTGCGAGAGCTGTTCGGCAGGCACTTGAGTAGTCCACAGTTTACTCGAGGGATCTATTGTCATGAATCTAGCTGGAATAGTACTACAGTAGCACAACACAAGAATCAGAGGTGCCGGCATACGCGCCTCACCTCTGGCATCGTCGTATTGACCAATGCATGAGCGTTCGACTCCGAGCTGATACAGTAGTATTCCAATTTTATCGCGTGTAATAGAAACGCATGACTTTACAGCAAAAAAGACTGTGTTACTGGTATATGTATGCTAACGACCCCGTCGGGTGGACATATCTAAACTTAACGCGTATCCGGGAGGATAAAATAATCTCGGCTCGAATCAGGAACCGCACATGTCGGCAGACCTCCGGCCGAGCTCTCCCGGTGACCGTGTTTCCGGGCACGGCGGTCCAATTTTTTTATTTAGCCGCGCCTTGCATGCAGGAACAACATTTGAATGGCTCCACAGGCATTCAGAGATGAACGTCGAGTGTGTCACTGCCCATCCGTTTGAACCTGCGGAACGCTTGCTTAGACTCAATGTTCCCCAGTCAGCCGACGAGGGTTAAGCGCGGGGTATGAAATTGCTGGGACGGGGATATAAAACAAGCGCCTGGCCCTAGCGGCTGCTTGAGTGTACTCTTTAAACACACTTGGAGTTCCCCCGCCGCCATCTTTCGCGGCTGAGTGCGGAGTTTGAAATAAAAGAAAGGACCATAAACCAAACGCCGGATTCAAGCAGCCGCTTGAATACACTCTTGGATAAATCTAGAGTTCCTCCACCGCCGTCTTTGGTGGTTTATTGCGGAGTTTAAAAATGTAAAAAGGGGGGATGATGCAAGCGCCCGCATCTAGCGGCTACTTGAGTACACTCTCGGATAAATTCAAAGTTCCTCCGCCGCCATCTTTCGCGGCGAGACACTTTGAGTACACTCATCGGTTCCTACAGCAGTTCCCCCACGTGCGGAATCCGGCGCCGTCACGGGTGTCAACAGCCTCCGACTTTTCGCCGCCGTCTTGGTGCACCTTCGCCTCGAACTACCACCACGATTGCTATCGTCGCCTACATCCCGGCGGCCTGCATTCGTTTGCGCTCGAATTTTTAACTTTTGACCTCTTGTTCATCGTTTAAGTCGTGTTTTCGACATTGCTCGGACACCACTAATCGACAGTGATGAGCAGTCTCGGCGACCTACCTGTGGAGTTGTTGCCCTCAATAATACAACATGTCATCCGGCCCAGTCATCTCGCTCAGCTTTGCCTTGTAAACAAGTATTTTTACACATTTGCCGTGGAACCGTTGTACACTGCCGTGTTCATATATTCTTGGCATAAAGATTGGAAGGTCAAGGTGAGGGTGAACTTACCACGGGTACATACGCTTTGACTGAGTATATTGTTACAGATTATTAAGCTCTTCCAAACATTGGTTAATTGTCCTCGCCTCGCACTATTTGTGCGCCGTCTCAGTCAGTTGCGTTCTACGTCTTCCGATGTGACCTCCGCTCAACGGTTGATAGCCCTTAGGGATTTTCCCAAAGCACTCATCAACCAGGAACGGAATGATATCCTTGAACTATGCTTACAGGCGCTGCAAAATTGTATTAATCTGCAGTCGTGCGCATGGACTAGGGACGGATCTCTCACTACCGACATTTTGAAGACACTATCTCGCGCACCGCAACTAAGAGAGCTTGAAGTCAACGGACGCAACGAATACCGATACGACGAGAGGGTACTGTGCGACTTCAAAACTCTCACTAAAGTCACGATTATCATGCCTAGCAGTCCTGTGGTGAATATGTTGCCACAATGGACTGCTTTCGCTGGAGCTACACTTCGCCATCTCACTCTTATATGCCGAGTGAGTGCGCGCATCTGTTGCGATTGGTAGATGACTAAGGATGGTTTCAGTCATCCACTGTCGTTACGGACCAGTCGCTCCTTGATATTGCACCCAATCTGGTCAATGTAGAGAAATTGTATATTGTGGGCTGTCCCAAAGTCACCCATGTCGGCTTATGGGCCATCCTTCTGCACACTAGGGGGGGATTTGGTGGGTCTAGGGCTTGAAGGCTTGTCACCAGCTTTCGTATGTGCTCTCACACGTGGTTACGACATTAAGATTTGAACACATTTGCAGGATTACACGTGCTTCAGCGAGCAATGTCGTACAGCGGATACGCTCCGTTCTCTCCGCTCCATAACCCTTTCCGTCGACAATAAGATGATGCATTCAGCATGGACAAGGGAAGTAGCAGACCTGCTTCGACCGTCTCCTCTGCAGGAGTTTCACATTTCATCCAACGGCGGTGAAGTTGGGCTGGACATCAGCACCGAATTCTGCGCGGATATAGTCACAGCGCATGGACCAGCACTGAAGCGCTTCTCAGTACATCGTCT
This sequence comes from Phlebia brevispora, assembly GCA_027627325.1. NCBI lineage: Eukaryota > Fungi > Basidiomycota > Agaricomycetes > Polyporales > Meruliaceae > Phlebicolorata > Phlebicolorata brevispora. Next base: position 12,751 of record JANHOG010000102.1, read on the forward strand.
GCGAATGAACTTGGCCTCGGTGGAAGACATTTGTCGGCGGTGCCCAAAGCTAGAGCAGCTGTTCGTCACCATGGAACAGGAAGATCTGGTCCGTGATTATGCCCAATACCTTTTCAGCTACGACTGAGTTTTGTTAGGATGGCCTTGGTCATTGTCTATCACTGCTGAAGTGCCTCCGGACTGTGCACGTGCACCGCCCATTGGGATTAGAGGCGGAAGAGCTCCCTGTGGTCCCTCCGCAGCGTGTACTCGCCATCGTGCAACAATGCAATTGGGCCTTGCGCCAGATAGGGTTCAATACTCGAGTTCATCAGGTATGTTGCAACCATTTCCATAAGCGTTATCGGTAATATTGATCATATAGATTGAACGAGCGCCGGTTAAAGAAGCAGACGGCACTCTTACATTCGAGCCTCGCTTAGTGCCTTACGAAAGTCCAGAAATCCCTGAACAATTCCTCGTAGTGCGGACCTGAACTGAAGCATGCGTCGAGAAGTAGAGCACCACTTAGCACCAAACAAACTCGCACCATAGCCATATTCAAGTTTTCCTGAATGTCTTTGTTCGCTATCGTACAAAGATTCTACACTCCACTTGCGTACTCTCACTAGAATATGTCGACAAGAAGGCATAGGAATGATACTAATGGCATGCATCGTGCGTTGTGCTTGGATCAGATGGGGAACGCCTATAATACAGTGAAGTACGGGTATATGTCTTGTAGATTGCGTAGGATATATTGCCGGTATCCTGGGATGAGGTGAAGATCAGCGATGTAAACGTCACAAAGAACAGTTGTGCTTACATTCGAGCACTAGGATATCTACGAATTTCTTTTCTCCACGTCTTGAATCAGTTTGAGCGCCATGAAAACAGAATTTACACCGTCAACAACCATGTCCCGTTCATCATCCGCCATTTGAGAGAGGACAGAGGATGGGAATTTGTCAGGGTGCCATCGTAGGAAAAATGTTCGTATCCTGTCCTTCTTCGAGCCGGTACTCCCTCGTACACCAAAGGGTGCGAAGAGAAAGTTGGCAATCGCATCAGGAGTGAGATCTGCCGGAGACAGTGGTGTTCCATGGACAGGCCAAGGAATCTCCTTCCAACTGACGGACGTGTTGCCGCTCAAAGCAGCAGCCTGAAGAGCGCGCCAACGCGTCTCGTACGTGTTCCACAGCTCTAGGATGCGTTTTTCCTCTTCCTGCAGCCGTATTTCTGCCCGCATCGTCTCCGTCCGCACCATATCGCGACGGCCGCGTGCATCCCGTAAAAGACCTCCGGAACGGACCCATTCCAGCTCGGATAGCCAGACTTGGTGCCGTTCGTGTTCCAATCTTCTGCGACGTTTTTCCTCCCGTTCAACGCGTTTTCGCGCCTGCTCTTCCTCATGCTGCTTTTTCTCCTTCTCTATATTCTCTCCCTCACGTGAGACGTAGTTATGTGCTCCCACTTGTGGCTCCTGGATCTCCGAGAAGGGAATGCGTTGTGTAGTGAATGAGGCTGACCCATTGCCAGTAGATGGGGGAAATGCGAGATAGCCCGTCATGGAATAGAATTGGCTGGTAAAATTGTGTCGTTATGTGTGAGTTAAGCAAGAGATATGGTGTAAATCCAAGTCAAAGTTGAAGGGCTCGAGAGGCTTCGCGCGAAGTCATGCAAATGACTTAGACGCCTGAAACCCTCTATCGCGAAAATGTGAGACCCCGAGCACTGCTGCCGCTGACACGATCGAGATCGGCGAACGTTGCCGCTCTAGATCAAACCCAGCCACAGAGCGGCGAGCGCGGAAGAAAAGCTGCCTTCAGTTTCAGTCAAGAGAAATACGAAAGCTCATTGACACCACAAAAATGTCCTTCACGACCGAAAAGCAGGTCGCCATAGCGGCTGTGAGGCGAGCATGCGCTTTGACCTCCTCGATTTTTCAACATCTGCATATAAACGAGACCTCAATCAAGTCGGATGAAAGTCCCGTAACAGGTGCATTTCATGGCCAAAAATATCAATTGCTCATTCACTAACTAGCGGCTCTCATACAGTGGGAGACTTCTCTTCCCAAGCAGTCATTAATACTCTCCTCAGTAACACTTTTCCGGAAGACCCTGTAGTTGGCGAAGAAGATTCGACAGAGCTCCGCATACCATCCAACGAATGGCTGCGTTCCCGCATTTCGGAACTAGTCAACAAAGCGTTAACTTCTCCTCTGCAAGAAGGAGAGCAACCCGAGTGGGGATTAGGCCCTGACGGCACTGTGTCCACTGCACAAATCCTTGACATGATCGACAGGGGAAGGTATCAAGGTGGCCGGCATGGTAGTAAGTATCAAACGCCACTGCTTTCTCTGTTGGTTGACTTTTCATAGGAATGTGGACCCTCGATCCCATCGATGGTACTAAAGGCTTCTTGCGGGGAGGCCAGTACGCAGTCTGTCTTGCCCTAATTGTGAATGCACAAGTTAAACTTGGCGTGGTCGGCTGTCCAAACCTTCCCGTTTCGCCCACCGAACCTGACGGCCCTCGTGGTTGCATCTTCTATGCGGTTCGCGGAGAAGGCGTGTACCAAGTCCCAATCTCCGCACCATTCACTTCAACACCTGTCCGTCTACGTATCCCTTCTCGCACACATGATAACTTGCGTATTTGGCAAAGCATCGGGCATACGCGGTTGTCCTTCAACGACAAGGTCGCTGAGGCACTTGGTACCACTGTGCCATCTATAAGCATGGACAGCCAAGCTAAGTACTGTTCAATTCTTCGAGAAGGGGGGATATACTTGCGACTCCCGGACGATATCAACTTCAGGGAGAAAATATGGGTGGATAATTTATTTTGTCGATCTTGTACGGAGTGCACTCATCCGAATTGTTACAGGACCATGCACCCAGTACCATACTCATTGAAGAAGCGGGTGGTATAGTTACAGATGCTTACGGAAAACCTCTCGATTTTGGACAAGATAGAACGCTTGCCGCTAACTACGGTGTTGTTGCAGCTGGTAAAGATGTCCACAAGGCAGTCATAGAAACGCTCACACGATTGGAAGAGTGAGCTAGGGAGCTGTGACATTCAGATTTTGTTCCCGCACGTAAATGTATACAATTTATCCAGGAGATGGTTCAGTTTGTGGCAAAATAATATCCCATTCGATAGAATGAATGTTTCTTGAAATCTTCTTCTGTCTATGTTGAAGATTACTTATGCCAATTCCTCTACTAAGGTTGAAAGCAGTTGAAAGGTGTCCGACGCTCCGAAATCAAGGTTCAGATCGTGACCTGAACCGGCCCTCACTATGGTGGTGAAATTCCTACTGTCCGGCCAGAAGGGCGCCTCAGATACTTGCAAAGCAGGCTCAATGCAACGTTCAACACCAGTAGTGGTGTTGAAACAGTGAAGCTGGTCCATCGCTCCAACCATCTCCACGACCGGAGCCGTGAACCCCTGCGCAGGCACATACACCGCAGGAAGGTCCCGAGTGAACCACGCAGTGCTTGTGTCTTTGGTCAAGCCGTCGAGCATGAGTACGTCAGATGAGAAAGTGGAATTGTCTGGGGAGTAAAAACGGGAGCGGTCTGGCGTGCTGATGTAACCAGGTTCGAGGTTGCCCCAACGCGCAGGGTCTACGTCCCGAGCCGGCAACGGCGTTGAGGAGCTGCTCGAGACCAGAAATCCCGTGTCGTGGATATGTCCCGTCAGCACCATTGCGGCGATTCCTGAGAGAGAGGGTTGGGTTATGGCTACATAGTTGAAGACGACCGATCCTTGAGAATGACCTATAGCTATGACTTTGCTAAAACGTTGTTCACCGCGGCCCAGAAGGGAGGTAATGACGCCCTCTTTGAGGCCTTTTGCTAGGAGAGACGCGATTTGTGCTGCAGTGGGTATCTGGATGTCCGCTGAATGGACTGGACGTTCGCTGAGACCTACGCCCAGTTGATCATAAGAGAAGGTTGACTGGCCCTGTCGACATGCATGGGCGACGTAAGAATAGTTTTGGAACCCGTTCATGGGGAAAGTCCAATACTGATGAGTATACGTTGATCCGTGCAGCAGAAGCTGAACGTGTTCTGTTATCGCCATCATCAACTTGCGTTACAATTATTTGTAATTTCTGTAGCAGCATACCTGCGTTGCTAGAAGGTGTTCCAGGCTGACAGAACTCCCCGAAAATGCTGAAGACTCTGTGCAGCCTGCGCAAGCTGGTTGTGTTGAGCCCTTGTGTGGGATCGACGGGTATCTCGACATCGACTGGCACAGGAATCATGCCCGATGAGCAATCACATATACTCTCAATGTTTGTCGTCTCCTGTATCGCAGAATATGTGGCATGAACTGATTGTATCAGCGCAAACCACAAGGCAAGGAATAGCATTTTCGCGGCACCGACTGCTACAAATCGAGAAGTTCAAGCTTATATTCAGCAATGGAGCATATGTGAACGCACCTCGGCAGCGGGAGGAATGCATACAGATGCAATCCGGCTCGCTACCGTGAGGGCACTGTATATAAGGCGAGGATTTACGCGTACGAAGATCAGAATGTTCGCTGTCAGTACGTGGAAGTGTACCCGTGACATGAGCGCGTGAACAACACGATGGATGGAAGTCGCAGCCGGCGTCAGCATGATGCTTAATACCCGCGATATGTTGAGATGACTTACTGCACAGGATTCAACGAGGCCATGGAAGAAAGTCCAGATCAGATTAAGTGGAAATAAGATCGTGGTTTGAGTCTTGACTGAATAAACACGCATAGTGTCAGCCACGATCATGCGGACGTGCTCAAATGAACCGATCAAACAAAGGTATTGCAAAGCAGCGAGAGCAGTCCATGAAATCAAACATTATAATGCGAAAATTAGTCTACACTTCCATCTTGTCTTCCTTCTCGTATCCTGGGTTCTTCTGGAGGATGACGAAGTTCTCCAGGACATTGGAGAATGGTATGTACTCTTCCGTCGCCAGCTCTGCACGTTCGGTAGTGCCCAACCGCACTGGAGTCGAATGCGTTTGGAAGCCGGATATTGTCCTTGGCTTTCCTGCTTGCCCGACGACGTCAACCGCCTGGTGAATAACTTATTAGCGTTCTGGGTGTAGAAGAGACCGGGAAGACCTTACCTGTCCCACACGAACGGTCACAGGAATGCTCTTGAGCTCCTCGTCCAAGGTGATGAGGAATCTTGGGTACATTGCCGGTGTCAGGAAGTATAGCATCCAATGATACTTGTCCAGTATAACTTGAAAGCATCTGTATTAGTGCGAAGAACTACACAGAGCGAGCGGAATACACTTACATCCTTTCGTGTCCGTGAAGGCAATTAATGTGGCCAGTAATCCAGCAACAGCCGTTCGACTCATGATCGCGCGATCATGGAAGAAGGGGTTGATTGTGAGTGTGCCCTTACCCATATTCACCAGGCCTTGCGCAACACGCACGACGAAGAGGCAGTCAGGTTCCTTGTAATAGTAGCCCGCGAGCTGTCTCAACATCTGTCCGAGGCGGGCGTTGTTGGTACCAGCGCCTACTAAACCCATCGCAAAGATAGCGTTAAGCGCTACTGCAAGGTCATTGTCGTGGCTATATTTCGACAGAGTATCGAGTACTGGCAACTTCGGGTTTGACGCGCTTAGGAGACCAAGAGCGAGAGGAACTGATCTTCTGATGACTGGCTCGCCGTATTGCATCTGCTCACAGGTGAGTTCAAGCTCGATAGTTAGCACCAATGTTACTGACCAAGTGGCTGAGTAGCCTCATGGCCATCTCAGAACCGACATCCTCGCCCATAGCGACAAGAGCAATACCCAGGACAGCGAATGCTTGGAAGGTATCATCCTTCACCGGCTGCTCCTCTTCACCTTCCTTCTTCTCTTCCTTCTTCTCGTCCTTCTCGTCCTCGTCCTTCTTCTTGACGAGGTGATCATCGCATAGATGCAATATCGATTGGACCTTGAGGACATTGCCAGTACCTGCATATGCACACATGTCCACCAATACCCGAGCCTGGTTAGAGATAGCCTCGTGCTCGATGGCTTGGAGAGCGACGATGATTGCGTCTGTCGCATCTTGGTGGCCTAAAACATATATTGTTGAGAGATGGTTGACTTCTCACAAATAAGTCACGTACCAATGTAAAGAAGGGCAAGACCAAGAGCCATATAGCGTGCCCACTTCTCGTCGAGTTGCTTCGGGTCCCTCTCCATCAACGTCTGCAGAATTGTACTACTGATCTCGCCATTCCCACTACCGACGTAGACAAAGCCTAGAGCCAGCGCCGCTAGCGATGCGATCTCCATCGAGATCGCATCGTCTGCGATAGTTGGCAGCAGGAGGTTTTGAAGGTCTTCGCGCTGAGAACCTGCATAGGCTAAGCCTAAGCCGACGATTGCACATGTCTTGAGAGGGACAGATTTATTCTCCACATAATCCGAGAGTAACGCCATCGCGGCATCTGCTTCGGTACGGATCCCACATCCAAGGATACCTGTTGCAAGAAGCGCTCCTGCCTGTTCAAAAGCTGGTAAAAATCGAATCTCCCGCTGACAAGTGATCTGATTACCTTGATATATTCCTCGGACGAATACGTGTATTTGTCGACGTGACTCAAGCCGACGTCAGTGTCCCATAACAGGCTGAGTCCCAGACTCGCCGCTGCACTGAGCATACCTACGGCACCGCGAGTTAGAATGCAACTATGAGCGTGTGAACCTAATAACTGACCATGGTCTTTGTTCTTGTATATCCAGCTGTTTCCTTCTTCAGCCTCCACCATGAGCTTGTCATTGCCAAAGCCCGCATTCACAAAAGCATTGACGAAGGTACCCGCCAAATTACCCCGTGCAGAGTCCACGTTGGCAGCCGATCCTACGCATACTATTAGCTGACTGCATACATACTTCAGATAGAGCGGACGTACTGGTATTGTCCAGATGCGATTTGTACACATCTTCCAAGCTCTTCGGTTCGAGAACACCAAGCTCCTTGCCGAAGTCACGGAAGTGTTGGCTGAGCCGTGCGTTGCTCAAACAGTCCAACAGGTCTTCTGGTATCTCCTCTTCTGAGTCTTCGGGATAGACCCACTCCTTAGGTATCCCTGCGCGGGCGAGAAGGAACGCGAGCTGACGTTGCATGAGAGGATTTGCGGGGGCACGGAAGTCTTCCCGTACGAGTGCCTGGTCGTTTAAGCGAATAGCGATCGCGAGAGCTTCCGGGAACCGCAGGTGCTTTGCATAAATAGCGTGTGCCGTTCTTAGGAAAGCAACGTCGTCTGGACCAGGCAGGAGGTCCACGCATGCGAGAATATATTGACAGACGCGTGCGTAGGTGTTCTCATCGACGAGATCTACAATCCTTGGGACGATGTCAAGTTCTTGCAGTAGATCTACCGCGTCCGGTTCCGCGTTATGGTGCAAAAGGAATGTAGCACACTGGACTGCAAGGCTGCGCTTTTCCTCGAGAGTGCCTACAGGAGGGAACTTGACCTTTTCCTTCTTCACCTTCGGTTCTGGCTTAACCTCCGGCTCTTTCGACTCCTTCTCTTCCTTCTTTTCCTCCTTGGGCTTCTCCAGCTCTTCTTCTACTTCCTCCTCTTCTTCTTCGTCCTCTCCAAGTTCTGTCACTCTGTAGTCTTCTCCAAGCTCAGCCGCAAGGTGCCTGACGTATTCGTGCCCCCACAGACCGGGATCCGAAAGATGCTGAGATGATGGAAGGAGAGACATGGAGAGTAGGCGGTATCGAAGAGTGCCTCGTGATTGGGTGTCTGAGTAAGTCATTGCAAGAACAGAGAGTATATCGGCGAACAGGCTCTGTAAAGGATAAGTAAGAGGGTTCAGAGCATAAGGCGACAGACGTACCTTGTCCTCCGAGGGAGCCCACGACTCATAGAGTGCTTGCAAGCCTGGATAATGAGGATGCAAAAACTTTAAAGGCTTGGGTACTGAGGTCATAGAGGAAGTGGATGTCCTGATGAGTGTACGTAATGTCTCTAATGCAGGACGGTACAGCTCGGTATTTGGTTCCTAGTAGAGCGGTTCGCGTTTGCATCAACTATGTTCGCGTTCATAGAATGCACACACCTTCAGCCTTTCAATCAGCATCTCCAGTTCATTCTTGAGCTGCATATCCTCGTCCGACTGGGCCAAAGTCAATGACACATCGCAAGACCAGTCATTACTCAGTACGCACAAGCTCTTCTCCCTCCTTCACCTCTCCATTGGCTTTGGGCTTGACATCAGAAGCCGGTTTCTCCTCCTCTTTCTTCTTCTTTGGATCCTTCGCCGGTACTGATATTGGTATAGTGGGTGCAGACATTGTAAGATTAAATGGGCAGATGAAAGAAAGAGCGAGAGCGAGAGCTGTTAGCGTACGCGTACGCGTCCCACTGCATTTGGGTAGGTCGCGTATTACATAATCCAAGAACACTGATCAGCGCTTGGCGACTTTTACGAGTCAGTTTCTTCAGAAAAACCTTGCAGGGTTCTCCACTTGAGAGCTCGGAGGGCTCTCTATCGTACTATCCCCCAGTATTTTCACGTAGCCTTCCTTTCAATACCTCGGGCTGTATAGAAGGCATGGACCCCATAGACCTATCACAGCTCTCGTTATTCCCCGCGACTACTGAGCAGACCCTGGAGTCTCGCAAGCGAACTGCGGTGGAATGGGCCAAAGGGATGTCACTTGAACAGTACATAGAACGCGATAGGATAATGGATGATTATGAACATGCTAGAGATGGAAATTTAATTACATGGTACGCTTGTACGCTTTTCGTCCGCGAAGGCTTGACGGTGAGGGTAGGGTGTTAGCACCTAGAAGTGATCCCTTCACGTTAGATTTCATGTGCTCTTGTGAAACGTGAGTATTCACACTTGCAGGTGCTTTAATGCCTTCTTACACGTATATAGCTTCCGCCGCGTAGGTATCGTTGCCAGGTCTTCACCAAACGGACAGGTCAAGTTAGCAGAAGTTCCGTCCTATGGTGTCGCCTCTGTATACACACCTCCTTCTAAGAGGAACAGGGGATACGCAGCGCACATGGTGCGCTTGGTTCACTGGGTTTTAGCCCCGGAGGGCTCTATATCCGCACAGTTTCCGCCAGCGTGGGGCGCTCCTCCCGTGGCTGGCATGCAAGATGCGGTCTTCTCGGTGCTGTACAGTGATATCGGGGATAGATTTTATCGCCATAACGGTAGCTGTCTCCCTGATTCATCGCTTGGATGGGTAACCACCGGTTCTATCAACACGTCGTGGAGCGTACGTGATATCCCTTCGGATGCAGCTCAGTGGAAATTGTTGTCCAAAGAAGATGCCTTAGCCGTCTGGGATGAAGACGCTCGCCTGATGAAGAATGATGTCGCTGAGAAGGCCCGAGACGGTGCAGTGGTCTGCTCTTTCGTCCCAAACAGAGGCTTAGGACGCTTCTCCATCGAACGAATCATGCTTTTCAAAGAGGGCCTGACGCACGCTTTACCGTTGGAAACCTGGGGTGTGCAGCTTATAGGAAGCTCCATGGACGCGCCTCTCGTCTTCGCTACTTGGACACTTGAAAATTCGCTTTCGAAGACCATGGTCTTGACCCGTCTGAGAGCTACCGAATCAACTTTTCGTGGCTTGCTAGCTAGAGTCATGGAGTTCGCACGGCAGAGTGGTCTGGAGACCGTTGAGACTTGGAATCTTCCCGAGGAGCTTCACGCAGTAGCCAAGGAACTCGGTGGAACTACTTTCAAGAGGAAGGACCATCTTTCCTCGATCAAGTGGTATGGCGCGGAGGCCGAAGACGAGGTACAGTGGCTATTTAATGAGAAGTCAGCGATGAATTTCTTCTGGACGTACGCGCACTGATATAATTCTCAAGGTTTGCCTGGTGTTGACACGGCCGATCTCACCTGTACGCGTATGCGGTCAATAACTTGCACGCAATTGCATGCAATCACACCCTATTATCACGATGTATTCAGTAATCCCTGTTCACCATTAAATCTGCTCCCTTATAGACAATCGATAGAACAACTAAACACAGCGCATAGCTATTCTTCAGGCGTATTCGGTTATAACACTTTGGGGCTCCTTATATTGGGCGATGGGCGTGAATGGGACATCGTTTAAGCTGCATGAAGGGGAGGATAAGAAGGTTGTACCGACGAGACGTAATAGGTAACGCACCCGAATGCAGAGGGGCCGCCGCAAGCCAGGCCCTCCGCCGTTGCAGTCCACTTTGGATCTCCAGCCATCGCAATTACTGTCACGCGGAGGCCATACCTGTAGTCTTGAGTCCCCAGGGACCCTCCCGACTGGGAGTCAAGCACAGTGATCAAGTCTGGCACGGTCACAAGAAGCTATGACACGTCATTTGGTTAGGTAATTTCACAGGGAAGTCGTGTACACTCCTCACTTTGTCTGGCTTTCCGGGCGAAGATAAAACTGCATACAAGTTCTCGTTCTGGAACGGAATGGTGAGAATATCGTCTGGATTCTGTACACTCGCGGCGGCATCCTGAGAGCTGTCTATCTCCTCCTCTTCGTCGGGACGAAGAGGTGCGATCGTAACATTACCCCATGTGAATCCTTTCCTGACTTCCTACACCGAAACCTCAGTACGATATTCTAGAGGAGCTCGCAGACGACGCACCCTGTGTACATTGACGATCTTGCCCACAAATAAGCATGTGCCGTTCTGCAGGGCGAGGATCGCGCGCGGAATGCTCTTGATCGTATTACGTTTTCTGCACAGGGCGATGGCTCGGCCAATTCGCCAAGCTTGCGACACCGTTCGTAAGATACCTGTCCGTAATGTTGGTTTGTTACTGATCATCTTCAGAATGGATTCTTACCGTAGCTTTGGCATGTCCTCCGCGTTAGCGGGGCCATACTGACGCCACTTCTGGATCCCATTTCTGTCGTGACGGTTCGTAGAATATGCTCGACTGAGAATGGCGAACTGGCAGTGGGCAGGATCTCGAAAGAAAATTAATGACTCTGCTTGCTCGAAAAGAACACGACTCACGACAGTATTCCCTATCCCGTCAGAAATAGCACAGGGATACAAGCCGCCCTCAATGTTATACGCGCCTGGAAGACTGAAGACCGGATTTTGGAAAAACGTCTATGTATTCAGTATAAAGGCACACACCTTTGATACATCTGCACAACACAGAGCATGAATATCAGAGTTGCAATGGGTAAAAACCACCGCTCACATTGGGATATGCTCTACCCATCAGATCTGCGTCAAGGACAGGTTTGCCCATTTCCGCGGCTATGATCATGGGCTGAATACCGTTGCCTCCACCTATTTCATCAGAAATTGTGCCGGCGAAATCATCAATGCGCATGTAATGCAACAGCTGGCGAATAGACGTAGGGATTTCATTGCCTCCTTGTAATCGCTCGTTCTGCGATACAGCGCCTGTTAGCGTGATGCGGATGATAGGTGGAAATTACACCCACTGAAACGCTGGGAGAACCCATGAATGTACATCGAACGAAGACGGCGTCTTCAGGAACATCCTCCGCATCGATAACCTGGGGTGTCATGTCAGTTATTGCCACATGTACAAATTCGAAGGACCTACCCGTATCATCTTCCCTTCACGAACCAGTTGGCGGGCGACCAAGAACGGTGGGTATGGTGAGCCCCCTCCTCCCGTCCCTAGCACACCACAGCCGTCCGCAATCCATTCTATGAGTGTTTATGGTTAGGCATAAGTGAGAGGCGCAGGAGAAGCGTGCATACCTAGGTCCAGTTCAGACAAAATCCAGGACTGATCCGACGCAATAGTCGGTTTGTAGGCCTCTATATCGACTGCAGCTTCGTCGGCTTGCGGTACGATGACATCGATCTGAGCAGCATCGCCTTCCAGTGTGACATCGCTAACTGGAAACACTTCCTCAGCCTCACAAGTAGATTGTACAGCCAAGTCGCCAGCGGCCTTCACTATGATGCGAGTCGCTTGATTTGTAACATACTGTCAAGCAAACTCAGACGTGAGCATCAAGTATATCCAGAAAAATTATTTACGAACCTGCACCGGTAAATTGGCTACCTCCACGATCCTGGTAGTGTCTATAGACGCAAGATAAGTTCACTGGAAATTTCCTGCGGGCTACAAACATACCAGGGTCTGCACCCGATCGTATAGCTCTCTCGATCGCTTGCGCTTTGATGGCACCAATAACGTCGTCGATAGGACGGCCCTGGAGAATTTCTATGGTGTCTACTTCTCCAGCAACTGTTTAGATAATGAGTCTCTGTTCCTCCATCTGGGGAGGACGAATCATCTACCTTTCGCCATAGCTGCGCCGACGGCGTTGGCAACACTAAAGAAGGGTGGTCTTATTATCTTCGCTACTCCTGAGAGTTGATCTGGTACGATGATGCTCCCACCTCCAACGAGAAGGAGGGTAACATCGTCCGGAGATGTCTTCATCCTAAACAGCAACAATGAGTCAGTTATGCAGAGCAAAATAGAATGAAGGTTCGTAACTTGTCGATGATCATCTCTAGCTTTCTTTTCATCACACCCCCTGCTTTCTCGATGACGTAGTCAGACACGCCGCTCGCAAGGTTCTTGTCACCCAACTCTGCACGATCTCCAGCGACAATAATGTCGGTAGCAGTCAAGACCTTGCCGCCGAATACCAACGCGTCGCGCGTGAGATAGTGCCCCACCGATTCAGGGCCAACTGACACATGTTCTCCGTCGACCTTCACCCTGGAGCCCCCGCCGAGACCGATAGATTGTACGTCCGCCATAGCAAAGTTTGTTCGCACGCCTCCAATTTCTATGAACGCAGCAGCCTGCCTGGGAAAGCCAGACGGCATGAGCACGCCCACATCCGTCGTTGTCCCACCAACGTCGACCACGATGGCGGTATTTCCTTCGCCTGTCATGTTGTCCTTCGCTCCATCCATACCGGCAAGGAACGCGGCGCCGCGCATGGAGTTCGTCGGCCCGGAGGCAAAAGTGCGGATGGGTAATCTCGCCGCGGCGGCAGCGGAAGTCAAGGTACCATCGTTCTGAGTCAAATACAGCGGGCAGGTCAGGTTGAGGGAACGAATGGCTCTCTGAAATCCCGCGATCGTCCGCTGAGCAAAGGTCAGAATTGCAGCGTTCAATATCGACGCGTTCTCTCGTTCTAACATGCCGATCTGCCCCACTGCACAGACGCTTGATTAAATACGGGACTTTGGGAAAACATTCACTGTACCTTCTCTAGAGCAAACGATGTTGACCCCAGGTCCCAGTTCCTGCTCCATGACACGCCTTACGGCAGCTTCTTGCTTCCCTTCGTTGTCAAGGGGAGAGAATATGCCCGATATTACAATCTGACGAGACAGAAGTGAGCGCACGAAATATTTATCAGACGCCTCTGACTCTTACATTCTTCAGTCGCTTCTCCCTGACGATGTTACACTGTTCTATTACTTGTTCAGGCTTGATCGGCGCAATCTCACGGCCATCAACTGTGCAATGGGAACTCGGTATATTAGCTGAGTCCGTGAAACAAAACTGAACGTACTCTCATATCCGCCGTCGATATACGCTATGTGACCTTGTATCAAGGTCTGTAATCGCTTCGGGAAGTCGATGAAAGGAGGACAGTGACGCGTGTATGGACCACATAGACGCACTACGGCGACTTTTGACAACCGTGCCACATCTGCCTCCAACACCGCATTGATGAATGCAGTAGTGCCTATACTGACACATGAGACATCCGATGGTGAGACTGCGCTGCTGTATAGAACATGCCGAACAGCTTCTTCAATACCACTTGATATGTCGGCCGTAGTGGGTGCTTTGTAATGCGCGATAATACCGCGATTTGAGTCGGAAAGCCGCGCAATGTCGATTAGAACGCCATCTGTGTTGGTCCCTGTCGCCAAGGGATTATCAGTATCATGTCCGAGTCAGCCTCCAGACTGAGGTGTTCCCTCCGTGAACATATGTGCACTGTAATTAGGCAAATCAAAACGGATACTCACCTCCGACGTCCACTCCAATTCGTAACATGCCTGTGGTCGAGCAAAGTTAGTAAACAATACCAGCAGTTCAGATTATAATATGTACTTGCTGATTCAGACATTGTAGGTCGAAGCTAAGAGGTCCTAGTACAATATCGCGATAGCAAGCCAAGCTTTGACTGCACATGATAAGAGCTGATATCGTGAGATTGCTTGATAATTTCGAAGGTTGTGCGGAAACTATGTCTCCCAGTCTCGGAGCGTGAGGTGAGTCTGTCGGCGCGACGGAGGATTCGGGGTCTCCGTGCGCT
>JANHOG010001020.1:0-10023 GCA_027627325.1 Phlebia brevispora
ACGAAGCGGCGGAGAAGTACGTGACGGCAAGGGACGGCATTGGTGGATCATTGTTAGGTGGTAGGAGCACAGCGGTTGAGAGTTCGGTTTTCTCCGGAATGGAGAGAAAAGAGGGAATGTTGTACCTACGAGGACGCGGCAATCAGCACAACAAGGTACGAAGACGTTGTAGTAGACAGACCAATCGTGCGTTCGAACCAGGGTATTCTTGCAGTCCCAAGAGAAGCCCTCCTTTCGACTATCGGGCCACGCAGTTGGGTGGATGCCAATACCTTCCAGTCCGCCTTCCCAGCCGTCGCCTTCACCGCCGAAACGGCTAAACATGACGACCTTCCCGCGCACTTGGCCAAGTAGCGGAATGCGGTTATCCAGGAACCACATGTCTCTTCCGCCTGGCCCTTTGAAGATTTCCTCGCGTACAAGTTTCGAGAAGATCTCACCCCTCACTGTCGCGAAGTCTTCCTGCTTAATGGACATCACGAGGGTTTCTTTACAAGACTCAGGCGCAGTGAGGAAGTCGTGTATGGTCCCAAGGATCTCCTGGAATGGAGCACGCTGTGGGTACAGGCCGTGGTACGCAATCAAACGATCGTCCTTGACGGCGAGACGTATGTCAAGCATACGGATACCTGATGCGAGTTGCACAGCCAAAGGAGTTGCTAATGACTGACACTGAGAAATCGGCCATCCATAGAACGCCATGCTGGGCAGGCAGAAGGGACGTGAGCTCTACATCAATTCAGGAAAATGTAGGACATACGTGTCATGAGTGCCTAAGTATAGCAATCAGCACAATTTCTGCAGCGTATTGACGATGAGAATACCTGGGAGCATGAGACATGACAACGGTACAGAGTCAGGGATATCCTCCAAGAATGAATTCATTTCACGTCTGGGTAGGATCAGTAGGCGATGGTGCTTCCTCGAGATCTAATAGAAGGGCAATTAATTAAGAGATAACCAAACAACATGGCAAGATCACCTTGCAGCGATATATTCTCCATGGGCACTCTTCCGGCACAGATACCACCTTCCAAAAGGCCCCCATTGCCATGGGCATGCGTATGCTGAACCCATTAGGCGCGATAGACCACTTCTCATCTATAGACGTCGACTTCTCGGTGACCGTTTGCGGGGTAAGCGTTAGAGGAACAGCAAAGTTCTTGACCTCAAGAGTCATCGCAACAGACGGTAGAATGACATTGAGTTCCTTCCTCGAGCTGTCATTGTCAGCGTTGCCCTTTGCATCCGACCGACTAATGCGACATAGGACGATCTCGCGGGAGTGATTGACGATTGTGAGCTGTTTCATCGCGTAGAAGACTGCAGATAGATAGAATAGACTGGACTGCCTATCAGACAGTGAGAGGAACGAGCGACATAGAGATTAAGAGAAGGAGATGGCACAGCAGCGGGTGTACCGCAGGCTGTACAGCCGCAGTGGTGAGGACAAGGCGACGGTCAATGCCAACAAGGCGGCAATGATCCGCCACGCTCGGCAATGCCGTTTATGGACAAACCCGAAAAGCGCCCATGAAGAGTCGATCGGCTCCAGCCTCCAGGAAACGTTGCGGAGGGAGTCATGGTCGTATGTACTGTATGTACGACTCAACACACATGGGGAGAAGAGGTAAAATATGAGCAGAAAGTTCAAGACAAAAAAGATAGAGGAGTAGATAGATAGATAGTGAGTAGATAAATAGCAGATAAATAGCGAGCAGATAAATAGCGAGTAGATAAATAGCAGGTACATAAATAGGGTAAGAGATCCTGGTGGCTCGTGAGAGAGGCTGAAAGGCGATACTGCGAAAATTAAGCATTATGCAGTGGCGCTGGCCATGCAAGACCAGCGGCGCTGAGCCTGTTATATATGGGGGTTCCGAGACCTGTGACAGGGTCCCACCCAGTCGTGGCGGAGAATCCAGCGGTATTACACCCAGGATTCGAGCCTGACACATAAAATTATCAGTGTCCAACACCGCATGCATGAACAGAAGGAACGCACCACGCGTAATGTCCTGGAAGGCGTTAGGGTTTGCGTACAAAAACCTGTTGAGGAAACCCAGCGTAGGCTTATTTTGCGCTAACCTCTCGGCGTTGATCATTGCGATGATGCTCGCAAAAATCGCTGCCGATGCACTTGTACCATCCGCAGTCTGCGCCCTGCCCCGATAATCCATCGCTATCTCCGAACCAACAGTAGACACGTCGGGGTATGCACGCCCAAACGGGTTGTACTTCCCAGCATACGTGGGATGCAACCGTGGCAAATTTCGAAGGTACGAGTCGACAGCGGAAGATTGCCAGCTGAATTCCGCAGAATTAGTGAATTGGTTGGAGAATCCACCGCCGGAAATTGCTGCAGCGTCCTGAATGAACGTGCCGACATGTTCAGGTACACTTTGTATGGCAGTTGCACCTACGGAAGTAACACTAAGGAGGTAGCTGAGCATTAGGTTGCACATGAAGTAGAGATAACTCACTATGGGCAGCTTGCAGGAAACACGGGGACAAATTTACCTTCAGGGCATCGTTCGACACCAGGCAGTTCAGGTCCAGCTACACCGCCGTCACCTGTGCTGAAAATGACAGATACGCCGCGTGCTCCGAGATCAGCATAACCTGTGCATATTCGCCTTACAGTCGCGTGCCTGAGTTCCCTCATTTGTGGGCATACCATTCAGGACACTCACCTGGACAAGGCTGTAGGAAACTGAGACTCGCGAGCGCTGTAGGCGGTGAGCAATACGCTAGGTAGGTTCTTGTTGGGATTTTGTTGGAAGTAATTGAGAAGTGCCTCGAAAGCCACTACGTCGGGGTTTGCTCTCCCAATACTGTAAAACGTGGTGGGCACGCCAACTGCGATGCCCATAGTGTACTGCATGTCAAGGTCCTGTAAGCCACATTCAATTTTTTTTCAACATCCTGATGTATTTCAGCACATACCGCCTCTTCACCTGCTTGCGTGATGTCTTGGTCGTTCTTGCCTCCATTGACGCTTACCTCGAGGAATACATCAGGTCTTGGGATATCAGGCCGGTAGTAGCGCATGAATGACTACAAGTGAGAACATGAGCGCTGCATGCACGGCGTGAAACATAGAGTGTACCTCTAGATCCTCATCATTTGCGTACTGGTCGCCAATACCAGAAACACCGATCGATCCTGCTGGATGAGGAACCGTGGCAGGAACACCATGCAGCCGTTGTACGCATGTCGGGGTAACGAGATCCTCATTACACCCGTTCCAAGGAAAGCCATTGCGATTAGGGGCACGAGCTACAATCGTAGAATTACTTTTAGCCGAGCCTGTAGAAGAGAAACTAACAGCATTTCAGTTGGATACAGACGCTTTCCTTGATGAAGAGCATGAGACTCACAAGATCGTCGGGTGAACAAACTCAATATGACCAACAAGATCCGAAGGGATAGAGTAATTCAATGTACGGATGCTCTGCTGTCCTGTCTTCGTATCTGTGAAGATTGAAAATGTTGTGTCGAGTAGTTTGTTGGCCGTGCTGACGGTCGTGTTGAGCCGAAGCCAGTCGCCGGCAAATGTCGTGGGAGAGGCACTCAAACCTGCGGCTTCGAGCCAAATGTTGACTGCAGATACAGTATCAGGCGCTGGTGCAGTAAATTCCGCCACCTAGAAACGAGAACTAGTTGTCAGCATGCGATAGTACCCACAAGCACGTAGAGGAAATGAGAGGTAAGTACGCACTTCTTCCAACGATAAATATTGACCAAACGACGGATGGCCCGGCGTGCTGACATTGTGGAATGCTTCAATCAGGCCGTCCTGGTTGTTCTGCACCAGTGCGATGCGCAAATCCAAGATAGTGTCCGGTTTAGCTGGTCCGCTGTCCACAAATCCAGCAGGAACACTTGTGATGTATTCGTGCAACGTCATATCTGCTCTGCGCCCGCGAGGGCTCGCAGATGCAGCAGCAAAACACATCGTGGCGAGTATCAAATAAGAGACCATGCCATAAGATCCCTTCGCAGGCATGGTTGCACGTACAGTGGAAGGGGTGGAGCGAGTTAAGAGTTCCTGCATTTGCGCTAGGGCTTTATATTGGATGCGAGACTGTCATATTTTTGCTTGCAACGCCTGAGTAGACAGTCCATGTCATGCATGCTTCTGAAACCGACGTGGAGAGGCTTCCACTCCAGGGATCCAAATGCACTTGGCATGCCTCACTGAGGGGAAACTGGTGTCAGTAGAGGATAAATAATCGGAGAGAGACAATACCATTGTATATTCAAGAGGACTCCGAGTTTCATGACGATCTGCACGGAACTACATTAGTGGGACGTTGACGGATGTACACGCGTTTGCAGCCGATTCTCTCTCTTTTGAGTATAGAAGATCCCGCAAATATGTCATAACGTGAACGGGACTGTGAATGTCCTGGGATTGTTTCATCATGACAGAAGCTGAACATGGGCAGTGCAATACATGTCTTACACTTCGAGATCTGCATGGCATACTGTAGAGTATACATCATTTGATGGCTATGACTTCCGTACCTTCCACGCAGCCTGGAATGCATAAATAAGAGTGTCAGTTTCAGAATGAGCTTGATGTAGAGCTTATGACCTTTACAGTCAGGAACGGGAGATCATGACGATGCGAGAGGATCGTTGTGGTGGTGGTGGTGGTGGTCACTGATCAAGGTCGTCACTCGTGAGGCGCGAGTGCACCGCGTGCACGCGGAGTCACAGTCACGGTATGAGAATCAGCGCGCACGACAACGGCTCGTACATAAATTAGCATGCTACTTCCATGACTTGGATAGGATGTGCCTGGTTCACTAGATAACAAATAACTTGATACATAGAAGTGGAATAAAAGGCTAGATAAATAAATAACTCGATCAACGAACAGGGTACAGTAGAGGTATGCGGCCCAAATAAATCGACAATAATATCAAGAGAACTGACTCAGTGTATACGCGCTACTGCCATGCAAGACCAGCCGCCTTGAGCCTATCAAATATGGGAGTACCGAGACCGGTGACAGGATCCCATCCAGGCGTAGCAGGAAATCCATCCGTATTGCATCCAGGATTCGAGCCTGCCAGAGATGTCAATCAGTACTCGACATCCTTCATACATGATGAGAGCACTCACCGCTGACTATGTCCACGAAGGCCCCAGGATTCGCATACAAAAATCCATTGAGCCAGCCCAGGACAGTCTTACCGGCTGCTAGCCGCTCGGCGTTGATCAGCGCAATCATGCTGGCAAAGATCGGGGCGGATATACTTGTGCCGGCGCCCCTCTTAGCCTTGTCCTGCGAGTCGAAAACGACAAAGTTCCCAACGGTGGACACGTCGGGGTACGCGCGCCCGCTGGGGTTGAACTTCCCAGCATACTCTGGGTGCAAGCGATCCAATTGTTTCAGATAAGGTCTGACCGCAGCCTCTTGGAACCGAAACTGCATTTGATCAGCGAAGTGGTTAGAGAAACCACCACCGGAGAGGCCTGCAGCAACCTGAGAGAGTGCGCCGTCAGGGAGAGGTTGCATGGTCGTCGAGCCGACAGCTGTAACACTGAAGACAGATTAAAATTTGTGTTGGACAGAGCGCAGGGAATCACTCACTAGGGGCAGGTTGCTGGAAAGACTGGGATAAACTTGCCTTCAGGACAATCGTTGATGTTCTTCGGGTCAGCTCCGCCAACACCACCGTCCATGGTAGCCACGATGACAGAAACCCCCCGTACGGTAAGAGCGGCAAAGCCGTTGCACAGCCGGCTGTAGCCCCGCTTCCGTCAGTTATCACCTATTTTTTGCCCGAATGAATCCACTTACTTCAATGTCTTTGCAGATACCGCAGGCTCGTTTCCTGCAGCATAGCTAAAGGTCAAAACGCCAGGAAGTCGATCATTAGGCTGGGCTTTGAAGTAATTTAGAAGCGCTTGGAAACCATTTGTCTTTGGAGCTTCTGTCCCGACAGTATAAAAGGTTGTAGGCACGCCGGTCGCTATACCGACTGTGTACTGGGTATCCACATTCTGGAAGGCAATATGAGCTTGTCATAGGTCTTCGCTCATGGTAGTACTCACTGCCTCGTCACCAGCTTGGTTAATGTCCTGCGGATTTTGACCTCCATTGACACTGACGACATTGAACGTCTTAGCGTGGGGGGCTGTGATGTCAGGACGGTAGTACTCTAAGAACGACTGGCAATTGCATATTTCAGTATTCTGGTATACATAGACAGCACATGTAATCGAACATACTTTTAGATCCTCTAGATTTGCATATTGATCGTTCATTCCCACGACACCGAGCGTTCCCGTATGCTGGCCACTGACCATGGTTGCAGGAATACCGTGTAGCCTCTGCACGCATTTAGGCGTAACAACTTTGGCATTGCAGGTCTCTGGATTGAGGCTGCCGTGGTTTGCACGAGCCAAAATTGTGGTATTTGTCCGCAGGATGTTGCCGCGATCGGCACTAGAAGAAGTTGTGACCTGCGAAGGATCCGACGAAGAGAAACTGGCAGGCTATAAGTCGTATGCTTAGAAAGAACAACACGACACTCACGAGATTGTTGGGTGAACGAAGTCAAGATGACCAACGAGATCTGCAGGAATAGAATAGTTCAGCGTACGAATGCTCTGCGCTCCAGTAGCAGTGTCTATGAAGACTGAAAAGTCCGCGTCAAACAACTCATTGGCCAAGCTGACAGTCGCGTTGAGCTGAATCCAGTCTCCAGCGAGAGTCATCGCAGTGGCATTTAAACCAGCGTCATGCAACCATGCGGTTACTGCAACTATAGTCTCCTGTGCAGGTGAAGTCAATTTTATCACCTGAAGATCGATGTCAGTTGTCGTTACACGGTGAAAATGTGGATCCATAGTGGATACAGATAGATAATACATACATCTTCCTGTGATAGATATTGACCGAATGAGGGATGTCCCGGTGAGCTGACGTTGTGAAGCGTTTCGATTAGATCGTCCATGCCACCCTGCACGAGCGCGATCTGCAGATCCAGAAGGCTTTCTGGATTGGCTGGCCCACCGTCGACGAAGCCTGCAGGAATAGTTGTGATATATTCGTGCAGGACCATCTCAGCTCGAAGTCCATGAGGCTTTGCGTATGTGAGAGCAAGAAGCGATCCTACGAGGATAAGAGAGGAGATCATTGTCGGAGTCCGGTATAGATGTGTAGTGATGAAGAGACCGTATCGAGAGAGGCTGAGGATCCTATGTCAACTCCAGGTCTCTTATAGCAAATGCGACGCGATCTCATGCGGTTACCTTTGTGAGCAGTCGTAGCCAGTCATGTCACGCTTGGTGTTGAAACGACCGGCGAGAAAGGCCTCTACGAAGGTTTGCCTCCGATATACCGGTTGCGCAGATATCGTTCCTTGCCAAGACCTATGCACCAGTGGTCAGGTGTGTATGTTTCCTGAACATGATACGCACCGGTACTGGCGTTGGTAAGAATAGAACAACGCGGGCAGGATGTGCATCCCTCGACAGTATGACAATGCCGACATTGACGTGTGTTCATTGTGATTATTGGACGTCGCTTCGTACGATACGTATTCCCCAGGTGTACGTCTCTACAAATGGAGGAAATCCCCCTGTTGCCTCTCAATAACGCATGGTCCGTGTCGATCTGCTTTAGGCTTTGATCAACTAGTGAGCTCTGCAGCCTGAGAAGTTTATCAGGCTGATAAGCTCATACTTTGCTCATTCTCGCACTTACTGTCTCATAGAGATTTGGGTCTTCTGTATGACCCTTCATGCGATTTTCTTGGCCTGGAGTTTGTACTGGGACGGGTTTGAAGGCATTGTCGCCGTGTCATTTCGCGACAATCGGCAGTGATGGCGCTGATCCTAGCGTGGGAGATTCGTCGAAAAGCCAAAATACATGCACAATTGGGCCCATTTAGCGTCAATCTTGAGGTTGTTTCCATCAGCTTCCCGGGAAAAAATGCGGCGAATTTACATATGCGTCCGGACGCTGTTTTGTTCCTCGACGTCGACCATGTCTTCGGCTACACGACCACGCACTGCAGGGTTTTGATTATTCGCCAAGTGACATTCACGCGTTGATGCAAGACTACTATTCGAGTCGCACAGTGATAGCTAACAGCCTCCAGTACGTACCGAACAGGTTTACACCGCCGAGACCTAGGCTATGATCGCAAACGCTTGAGCAAAGAGTTCCCGGTTATGCGCAGAACTGTATGACTGAGAGACTGAAAGGTGGGACAGTAGTATTGCCCAAATGCGCATGTTCGGGCCTGTAGATAACGACAACGAGCTTCTGGTGCGTAATGCATGTTCTTATAGCATCAGGATCTGTGAAGATCTACAACTGACTGCGTGCGCAATTGCAGGTTTTGAACGTGTCCATGCATGGTGCCTGATGCCTGACACATCTTTGCTATCCTGCGAGGAGTCAGATTCAGCAATGTGCGTGATGTACGCGTCGTATCATCTGTTTCGCTGACTCGAGTGTCATACAGCGAGTCATGCTTACGCTGTAGTCTCCGTAGCTGACCATAAACGAAGAGAGAAGACAAGCTTTCTCTTTTCTGTGAATGAGCTTATGCCGATGAGTGGAGGGTTGATCACCAGTAGGGGAAGCCCAAGTGGTGGTAGGTGAGTATAAACTTGCACATCCGACGTATAGTTATTGATAGGTGTATAGGGACAGCTAAGAAACTCCAGGGGCCTTTCGAAGTCAAAAACTGGTGGAATGAGTCCAGGTTGTCATGAGATATCTGAGACGGCAAACGAAGTAGTAATGGGAATCCCGATTTATAGAGCTCGGAGGACGTGGAAATGAATGAGAGCAGGTCGACTGCCTTGTCGATGTGCGCCATGATGCAAGTGAGAACGTCGAAGTGAAGCGGCATGTCGGGGTATGGACCTTCCCTCGGTGACCTATCTATCAAGGAATCTTTCGAAATCGCTGGTGAGACCGAGTCCAATTCGCCCGTCACTGTTGTTGTGCAGCCCAAACAATTTCGAGAGCGACGCACCGTAGACAAGAATGCAGGATCCAGTTATACCCCTCAGCGACAATAATGGCTGAGAGAGATTGAGTGAATCACTACGAGGAAGGACTGTGCTAAACCTGATGGTAGTTGGGGTTCAACTAGTTTACGGGTGCGATACACGGTGGGTACGCTTGATGCGCGTGTGGCAGGGCTGCATGGAGCTTTCTGTAGCCCGGATACTTCCCGAAAAACTTCGACTAATTTAGCAGGTTATTGCCGTACTTGAATAGATTATGACACAATATGTGATATATTTGCCCGGTTTCTTGCACAAACACGAGATCCCAGCCGGCGGCCAGACGCGCAGTTTATAGCAGGCGTCTGGAAGTTGTCCTCTACGTCGACCATGTCCTCAACTTCGCACACCCCCGATTGACCACCTATCATCCAACATTCATACATTAAATCTGAACAATGTTCGAGCCTCGAGGCAATGAGGAACAACCTCTGGTGCGTACTGCACCTTGTCTTACCGGCAAAAGTTGTAAGAGTGTTCTGCTGACTGCATGTCCAAATCGCAGGTTCTGAACGCGTCTGTACACGACGTTCGATACATTTCTGCTCTCCTGCGGGGAGTGAACTTCAGCAATGTACGCGATTTACGCGTGTTCTTGGCGATTCTACTGATCTGAACGTCGCGCAGCGAGCTACACTGACACTGACGACCGGAGGGTTGATTATTAATGTAGAGGAAGCCCGGGCACTGCTAGGTGAGAACGGTCTTGTACACTTCATATAATTACTGATTGCAGCGTTTATAGGAACCGCATATATTTTCTCTGATGTTTTCGACGAGTACGTCTACGACGCGGAGAACGCCGCAGCCGCATTAGCAGCAGCGCACCCCTCACAAGTCCCAGTCCCAGAGCATGACGGAAACAGCACGTCTTTCGAAATACCACTAAACACGCTCATCGAGTGCTTGAATGTCTTCGGCACTGCAGGCGGCGCGAATACGAGCCTCAGCGCCGCGCCGAAGAAGCGCAAGTGGAAA
>JANHOG010001021.1:0-10021 GCA_027627325.1 Phlebia brevispora
ACGACCAGGGCAGAATTATGCTCACCTCGTCATGACATCCAGCGACCCCAAGCCAATCCAGGATCCATCGCGGACACCTGCTACGGTACATGCCTAGGTAGGTGATCTTCATAATGGTCCGTAAGAACATATGTGTAGGGAGTTGAAGTGGAGAAGAGAGAGCAGCAAAGAACGGTGAGGATGGCCACCGCAACACCCATTTTTTGGCTTAGTCATCTTTGGCTACTTGCGACTATTACGATGCTCTACGCGGGCCATCCTTTCCTTCACAACTACATCCTCGTATCACATTGTGCTATATCATGCCTACGGTAAGTCCTAGAGTACACTCGTACGATTTATAATGCTGATCCCACTTTCCGCGTCTGCTCTCAGTGTCGCTCCCGCAACAAAGGCCAAAAAACTTCTACCTTGCGGCGAAGGCGTGCTGCTAGCTCCCCAGCCCAGCGAGAGGCTTCAGAAGAAGAGCGAGACATTGGAGGCGCCGAGAATCGCCAAACCGCTCTTCGCCCAGCTGCGTCTGATACAGCGGCTAGCGCGATCGACGGTTCCTCCGGAGATCCAACAGGTACGTTTTCGATGCCCTTCCCCATTCATATTTCTTCCCAGGAGTCTGCCATCCACAATAACATCGTGCCGCTGATTCTGAAGCTATTCATTTTGCCAGGTCCATCTCCGACAAAACGGAAACGGGCGACACAGGATGAAGGTGACCGTACGGAGGATTCGGATGCTTCGAGTCCACCATTGTGTTTGAGTGACAGCGCCAAACGCCGCATGCGGAGGAAACGTGCAGAACTGGCGCAACACCCTGTGAACTTCTCACCTGTGCACAAATTCTCCGCGAACGTTTCGCTGAAGCTCGCGGAACCTCACGTCGTCAAAGTGGATATTTTGGCGGAAGATCTCCCGTTCTCGAAGGGTGCCTACGTTGGGTTGTGCCGAGAGACGGGCTCTAAGCTTCAAACGCTCGAGGAATGGATTGCGAAGGGTTTCGTTGTCTTGAAATGGGATGGAATGTAAGTGTTCTATACTCTGTACGAAGCAACTGTGTTAATAAACTAGACGTCTAGGACACCTACCGTGATTACTGAGAAGAAAGATAGGCTATTGGCCGCCCTTCCTGGTCGTCCATTCAACGCTGTAAAATGGCCGGATATCATTCGCAGGGTTCAGTTGGCTATGGAGCGTGCAAATGCCGCTCTACGTCTCCCAGCTGGCAATAGGCGTGGCAGGTATCGTTCAGTGGCAGTTGGCGTATCGTTCGGAAACGGATCGAAGGTATGTCATACGTACTCATCAGGTGCCTGCTTTCACGAGTACTTGGTAGCATCCAGGCATGTTGTCTCAGGAAGAGTGGAATCGTCTAGTACTGGAGGAATTGATGACGGATCCTGATGTCCAGCTGGTAGCCAGTTTTGCAAGCTGTCAGTCCACACATCTGCCATTATCTGCTCTTGCTGACGCTCTTTGCATGTCGCAGCATGTTTCGCCCTATACGCACCGAAGTTGTTTACTGAATATCGCGCCACGCTCGGTCAGCTTTATGCCGAGTACACTATGCTACGACAAATATTCCCAAACAGTGTCTTCCCTGCAGTCTCCTTCAATTTCGGTCCGGAGGCGTGCACAGTGCTCCATGTCGATAACTCAAACCGCGCTATTGGATGGTGCTCAATCCTTGCCTTGGGGGATTTCGATCCTACTCAAGGTGGCCATATCGTTCTGGAGGAATTACGGCTGGTTATTGAGTTTCCTCCCGGATCCACCATCCTGATTCCATCAGCCTTATGCAGACATGGCAACACGCCTATCCAAGAAGGTGAGACCCGTATGGTCATGACCCAATACGCGGCGGGTGGTCTTTTTCGGTATGTGGACTACGGGTATCACACTAAGAAGGAGCTCAGGGAACTGGATCCGGAGAGATTCGAGGGCATTGAAGCGAAACAGGAGTCAAGATGGGTAGAGCAGATGAGTCTTTTTTCAACCGTAGATCATCTTCACGCAGATAGAATTGCATGTGATCTGATTAAGTAGCTACTTTTCTCGTGCGGTAGTCATATAATTCAATCATAATCCCCTGTCCTACGCGCGGTCGTATGTGGGCGTAAGAACTGAACCGTCTTTTGTCCCTGCAAGGATCTACCCTTCGTGAGTATCATACCGCCCTTATACAAGGTGCGACTCGGAGTCTTATGAGAAGCAAGCAGATATCGGTACAGGTGCATGCATAATGAGCCACACAGAGAGGGCGCGCAAGGGCAGCAAGTAGCTCACATCAGTTCTGACAAAGGTATAAATGACATTCTACTAAGTAGGTATTATAGTCGCGCGATCAAGTTCAAGAGGTAATGACGAAACTTAGGCATATCCACCTCCGACAGCCCTGTCATCTCGTATCCCTTGAGAAATGCGAGCATGGTAGCCAATACCCACAGCCCACAGTCGTGTTCATTTGTCTGATGCGGCGTAATCTGCGGATTTCATCTTGAGATTGATCAAACAGCCAATGACCATAGGCGTACCGACAGCGGATAGGCAGACCAGCCGTCCAATGGCATAGCCGAATCCTCGCCGTGCAAAAACTTCAGGAGACGCATCGTGTCCTAGGAAAGTTGTAGAGATGTTATCAGCATGCACATGCAGGGTTTCAAATCTTCGTACATTGATGTCTTCAAGCCAACATGCCTCTTCGGCAAAGCTATCAAAATGATAGATGGTCTTGGTTGAAATAAGCACGGCGACCATAGTCCAGTGCTTTCGATGTTCTTGGTGAATGGGTATCAACCAGACGTCGCTTTCCTGCCATCGCAAGCGCGCTATTGACCGTTTCAGACTATCCAGGTTTTGTTTGCGTACACATGTGATGGCATAGGTCGAGAAAAGAGCGCACAGACGACTTGGAATACCATAGAAGTGGCGGAGCACCAGAGCACAGCCGTTGATACAGACGTCGTTAAGCCATCCATCTGGGTTTGAAAGGCGTGCAATGTCATCGATGGAGAAGTGTATTTGATGCCCGTCCAGCTTACTTGACCTGGGACGTGAAATCTCGGCGGCAGGGATTGGTATCCAGCATGTTGAGAACAGTTCAGGGAATGTATGGGTGGCGTAGGGTCTCTGAATATCATACGCAGATTGAGTGATGAGACTCTCGCAGTACGCTTGCAAAACGTACCGGTAAGACCCACTGGCACGACGTTTCACCAATTGACAAGCCAGAGTACGCGACCGACTTCTTGTCAGGACCGGGACGATAGGCTCGCCTCGTGGGGGATGGCGGTACAAAAACATCCGAATCTGAGTCGGACTCTTCGTCTGCTGGCACAGATGGCTGTGATAGTATGTCAAGAACGTCGTCGATGGTATCCTTTTCTAGTCTATCCTCCATGAAATCTGCAATGAGCGTCTTCTTCAGGTCCGAACATTCAGCATCATCATCTCCCAGATCGTAACCATCCGCGTCGATCTCCTCATCTTCCATCGCGAGGAAACCCTCAGGGAGGACTGATGGAGCAAGCCACTGAAGCGGTAAAGGGTGATGAATGCCGCAGATGGCATCTGCCACCTCAACGGAAGAGCGTAGGTGATAGTCGTACCGGAATCGGGAAACAAGTGATGTACGCCACCCATGCCGACGGAGAAGATGCTGTTCGCGGCGTGCATGTAGGAGATGGAGATACGGAGCATCTGCAGATCCATCAGTACTGTTCATGAGAGCTGGGCTGATTCGTAGGAAGCCCCTTACTTTGGGGTAAACGTATGGCAACTTCAATGGCGGTCAACTCCAGACCAAACCACCGGCACATATTCTCCGCTTCCTCGCTGCAGCGCTTCTTTTCGTCGATCGCGCGATCATATTTATGCATGGCTGTTATACCATTCCGAACCTCCATATCTTCAAGCCAGCGTGGTGCTTCGGCATCGCCAGATGGATCTATCCAGACATCTTCCATGAGCCGGGCATCATCTCTGAGAGCAACAAAGTCGATTGGTAAAGGCGACGGAATAGGAAAGCGCGACCAAGACGGCCGGAGATCGCGTAGCTTGCCACACCGTTCGTTATACCTCTTCAGACCTGATACTATCGTTGGCTTTCGTTTTGCGATCTTTTTGCGAGTCTCTTGATGCGCTTTGGTGCCTAGAGTCAAGCATTGACTACTCGTAGATTTGGAAAACATGAAACATAGAGTTACCTATCGCCAAATCCCGACCTCCAGCTGCCTGGTCCAAGAGTGCCCATTCGTGGAAGTGGCTGTTCAAACGACTTCGCAGGCTGATCTTCTGCTCCCTGGCGAGCACGAGCATATGAACAAACTCCAACGGATGGTTTCTGAGAACACCTGGAAGGTAATCAACATTTACAGATGCATACAGAGCCTCCACCTGTGAAGCAAAAGCAAGCTGGGTTTGTTTGAGCTTCGCTAAGTCTGGCATGCCACCAGACGATCGGGCGAAATCCACGTTCTTCAATGACGTCTGCGTGCTGGAGATGACATCTTCGAGTCTGTCAACTTCAGCTTGCAGGGTGAGGATGGCATGTAAATCCTTCTTCAGGCGTGCAGGCGCATCTGTATACGATTACACGGTTGATGTTCGTAAGGAAGGAAAGAAAAGACGGACTTACGACTTTGTACCGAGGTTTGCTCATCCTTTTGGAGTTGCCATTGTCTGCGGAGCTCGATCTCCTCAACCTCACAAGACCTGAGTGCTTCTAAGTTCGCCGCTGCCTGCTCACCGGCTCGACGTAGACGCCTATCAATATTAGTCCCTAGATCACTGAGGCCTGTCTCGCCGATAGCTTGTATATGCCTATCGACGAGCCACAAACGTTTCCATCGCTAAGAGGGTTTTCAGATTTGGAACGGCATGCGTGGAGTCACATGAACTTACCCCAGATGTTCGAGACACAGATATTATAACCCTTAATTTCGACCACAGTCTTTCGACACCCTCACCATCCGTATGTCCCAGTCCATTTTGGAATCGTGGCGCATACACAAGCTGACAGGCCCACTGGTGCCCGTATGCATGCATAGCAGATGTTGCCCATTGGATTCGGTCGGTAACGCTGTCAGGCAGGAATGGATACTGTTTAGCCTAGATTAGCAATTTCCGCCATACAAGTGCAGACGGCTCACCAATTGAACGCTACGATGTGTTGTACACCCGATGTCGTACAGTATACCAACAGTAGCATGAGGCGGAATCAGCTCAAATAGCCATTCTACTGCGGCGATGACATATTTTTGTCGCTCCCCTGGTGTATCGACGTTGGCCACCAACAGAGGGATGTCGTGACGGCATATCATAGCGAAAAGCCCTTTATCGTCAAATCATTTGTCTGCAGTCTTGACCTTATGCTCGTCGGCAGCCTCGTGGCCGTGTTCGCATTCGTCGAGGGCGCTGT
Organism: Phlebia brevispora; assembly: GCA_027627325.1. Classification (NCBI taxonomy): domain Eukaryota; kingdom Fungi; phylum Basidiomycota; class Agaricomycetes; order Polyporales; family Meruliaceae; genus Phlebicolorata; species Phlebicolorata brevispora. Next base: position 5,414 of record JANHOG010001021.1, read on the forward strand.
CGGGTACCTTTGGTACATACTTCCTTTTAGGCTTCTTCCGTAACTCCTCGATGCGATCTCCAACGGCATTAACACGATCTGCAGAGATAATATACGTAGGATCGTAAAAAGGTATGCCATCTCCGGCACTACGCAGATGACGATGACTGAAATTTGCGTCAACGGCAACATGAATATCGCATCCTCTGCAATCTATTAGGATGATTCTCACTGATGAAAAATGACCCGCACTCACTTAGATACGGGTTTTCCAAATGTCCGACCACCAAAACATGCGGGGCATCGCTTCTGCAGTATTCTGGCACATTGGAGAGTTGTTTCAGGAGTATGGCTGCTTGTACTCGTAATACTACGCTCCTCCACCGATGGAGCTTGAGGTGATCGATGCTCGGCAGTAGCGGTCCTTCCATTAACATTTTTCTGTGTCTCATGGCGATATGAAGCCACGGCTTGGACAGCCAGATCGAGGGACTTATCCACCTGTCTTTCAACATTGATACGAAGGACATCATACCACTGCATGGCATGAGCAAGCCCCCTCCGGAAAGGATCGACAACCGCAGCACCCTGTTATCTTGTGTGAGCCGAGTCAAGACAGTCTGAGTAGCAGACGCACCTGTTCGTTGATGAGACGCCACCCACGATGAACGTAGAATCTCCGCAATGCGCCCGATAATGCAGTCACGGCATCCCCAGAACGCTCGAACAGTGCGCGGTAGAAATCAAGGAGATCGATGGAAACCGCCAAGCGAGGATCTGAGGGAGCACTGGGGAATACACCATGTTGAACCAAAACAACAGCCAACGGAGTGCATTCGCAGTACGGAACGCCGTGCGTCTCAAGGTCTGGAGTTCGATGTTTGAGTCTTGTGGACATATAAGCAGAACTGGCTCTACGTACGGTCCCAATACAGTATCAACACCTGAGATATGCCGGTAGTGCAGTTTGGACGAGTGCAAGCGTGCCGACAGGTAAAGCTGGACGGCGCAGGCTTTTGAATAGACTGTTGAACGTATGAAAGATACGGCATCTCCAACTGAGGTAGAAGGGCCTTCCATCGGTCGTAGAATCTAGATAGCTTCACATTCTGCGTGACCCGCCGCCTCTTAGAGGGAGTTCCTTGGTTGCTTGAACGCTGTTCCACAGGACTAGCTGCGAACGACTCGGAGGGTTCTGTCGTGGGCTCCATGTCATCCCAGCCGCCGTCTTCAGCCAGATGCGGTGTCTCGGCCGGAGTTTGTGTTAGAGACTCCTGTGTTTCAGCCCGCAGTTGTTGTAGTCGCATGGATGCGTTCTGAGCCCGAACCTCGCGGCCAAGAGATATAACACGGTTCTTATCTGAGCCTTTGACATGACGACTGTTCTTCTTTGGGCTGGTATAATGTCGTCCAAGGCCAGGAACAACCCGCTGCTGAAAGCGCTGAGAGGGAGGCATACGGTAGAATACGAGGACAACGGTAGAATTCAAGAGTATGTACAAGGACGAAGGCCTATCCACCAAGAACGGAAGTATTACCCCGCTGCCGAACTATCCATAATCTAGAGATGACATCCACCAGGGATACTGGTAACATTGAGGATGGTGTACAGGATGGTATCGAGGATGGGGTACAGGATGGTCTCGACGGTGGTGTACAGGATGGTATCGACGGTGGCGTACAGGATGGCATAGACGATGGTATCCCGAAAGATTCGGGGAAATGAGCGGGATGATCAGCCTGCCTGATATGGCGCTGGCTGGTTGATCATCCTCAGCGCTAAGATATGATAAATGGACATCACCCGCACATCTAAGGCGTTATAAGACCATTAGACGCCAGATGATCTGGCTGCCTGAGGTGCTCTCGCACCCCTTGGGCAATGTGCTGACGGATGACATCTACGCAGCAGCCGTGCGCCACCCCACGTACGACGTTGCTCTGATGGCCGAGATCATCGAGAAACTTCCGCATCTGCGTGTCCTGCACGTACAACATGTGTACTTTCACCAGTCCTATTTCCCCATAAGCCCTGCGCTACCGCGCTCCCTCCAGCGCTTCGAATACATCGCGAATATCTCTCCTGTCCCGGAGATGGGTCAGCCGCTCGCCGCTCTGCTGTCTCTCTTCTCCGATATCAAGGTCTTGTATTTGTACGGCTTGAGATTCTCTCCCATGGAGCCCAACACGATGTCACGCAGGCCGGACCTCAGATACGAAACGCTGCATCTCATCAAGAGCAGCGATTTCGACATGTTCGCCCGCATGTTTCGATCTGTGCTGGTTTCCGGCACCACTGAGACGCTGACCCTCAACTATTGGGAAGACAATTCTTCAGACTTCAGTGCAGACAAGGAACTCTGGCGGGCCGTGAGTCCTTCACTTCTGAACGCTATCTTCATCTTCAATGTGGGGCTGCATCACAGTATGTGTTCCACGTCTGTGTTCAATTGAATCTGTCTGACCAGTCGCTGGGTAGATCCTGACATCTACAAGTTTGATGTGTCACGCTGCACCCATCTGAGGTCCATGGTGCTGGAGATTGTTTTGTCTCCGGAGGATTATACTCGCGACGAACATACATGGGTTGCTGTCATGCAGATGTTATCACGCCTTCTGGCTTGCCCTCATTTATGTCAGGTCACTGTGCGAACCATCATGCACTCACAGCTAATTTTCGCTGTGGCGCAGTTACATGCTCAGCCAGAAAACCACATCTGAAACATGGAAGACACTCTACGAAGGCTGAAAGAAATGAAGATTGATGCTAGTGTAGCTGTGCACTGCATGTAACCTGTGCAACCGGGTGCCGTATAGAAGCATAATCATATGTCTACACCCCCAACTAATCTACTGACTACCTGTCTGTCCACTATCTATTCCATGTCCACCATGCCCCATTCTCTCTATTGGTTCACTCTCAGTTCATCTCGTTCCTTGCTTATTGGTTTGGTTCATCTGTACATACTTGCACACTTCGCCTTCAAATTCTTGGCATCCGCCTCCCCATACATCTTTATGCCCATGTCTGTATTCATGTTCCTGTCCACATTCACATTTGGTTGTCTTTTGCACATTCACCCTCGTTCCTGCTTATAAGCCCATATTCATGCACACCGTGTACATACATACCTACATGCATCTCAACATGTTACCGTACACATGCACTATTCACTATCTATTACTTGTCATTCGTCATTCAGTTTCATGCTTTCAAGTTTTTCATCATCAGTTTGATCGTATGTAGTACACTACCCACCACTCACATCGTCGTCAGTATCAATATCAATTTCAATATCAACAATGAATTGTCTTCTCCTTTCTTCCGGTAGTGGTGTAATTGAGGAGTTTATGCTGCATAGATTTCAACGCTTCGACGAGGTGAGAGCATGAGCTGCCCTGAGAGACCTTGCCCGATGTCGAGCGGGTCGAGGATTGGGTCGGGCGCATCGGGCCGCATATTCACCGCGCGCTCCCGGAGCGTCCTAGGTTAAGGTCCTTGACAGATCTACACTCGTATCCATCTTAGCCAGCGCCCAGCTCCAAAAGCGCGGCTTGAACCTGAACAACCTCGAACTTCAGATTTCGACAAAAGCATTTACAGGCAAGCAACGTCCGTGAGTAGCGCAAAGGGCATAAGACGCTGAATTGAGGATCCTGTGTTAGATCTTCAACCCGGCTACCCTACTGTCACGATCACATCCCCAAAGCCGAGTGCTTGCTCGCCCAGAGCTTGAGACTCCGAGTCCTTGATTTTCGTGGTGCTTTCCAATCCGATGTCGCCCTTGTATGACCAGGTCAAGCGCGCACTTGCCTCCATCACCCGCGTAACGAGCAGAGCGCGCTCTTCTACGCCCATTCGCGCACTCGGCGAGCCCGATAGTATGGCGCTCCCGCTGGAACTCGTCCTTCATGTGCTCAGTTTCATCACCAGCCCCCTTGAAGCTGGGATATCCGCTGGAAATTGGAATGTTACCGAGCTCTACAACAAGGACGAACGCCGATCGCAAGATATGCTGCTGGCCTGCTCAAGGGTATGCCGCACTTGGCGACAACTGACGCTTCCGTATCTATATTCAACCGTCGCCATGTATTACGATCCTCGCCGAAAACATTCTTTCAGGACTGTCCACCGCTACTACCGATCTCTCGAGGACTTTGTAACGTTTCTTTCAGTATTCCCGGGGATACAGCGCCATATCCGGGAGTTGAGGCTGGCTTTGTCTGAGGATGACTGTGGCGGGGACATCGACCCTACGACGTTCGCAGCTACACGGCGGCACTACTGTAACCTCAATCTGTTGGCAGAAGTAATCCAGAAGCTTCCGCGCCTGCGTGTTCTACGCCTGCGCAATATCCATTTCCACTCCGATCCCATAGCGATTCCTCAAAGAGACTCTCCTCGTTCGTTGGATCGACTGGAAGTCACGCACACTCATCCAAAGCCCAACTGGCTAGACGGCTTCATCAATCTCATTTCGCTCTTCTCCTCTGTCACNACACTCCGCCTACATGGCTTACATTTTGACGCGGGGACACCGACACGCCGCATCGCGCCTTCCTCATTCACGTGCGAAGCCCTAGAGCTCGTCAATTGCAGTGGCCTGGACGAGTTCGTGCGCGCATTCC
>JANHOG010001022.1:0-10012 GCA_027627325.1 Phlebia brevispora
CATCGATATGCGTGCAGACACGACCTCGCCGCACTCTGCGAACTCCTGTACGGGCTAGTCGTTGCCGACGTTCCATGAGAGTCTGCCGACGAAGATGGTCTTAGTGACCCCGGACTCGCCGTTCTCTGCCGGCGCAGCAGAGCCGTCCGCCTCTTGGCAGCGAGCTTCTCATCTTCACTCGAAGAGTCCTAGCGTGCTGGGCAAAACTCATCGACAGTTTTAGACAAAGTTTTAGACAGACATGTCCAGAACCGGGTTACAGACAAGGGTTATAGACACGTTTTGGACATAGTTACTAGGCGCCCATGGGTCTGCCTGGAAGCGACTCAGGTGGCACACATCAGTTGTTTGTTTGCCGTGGACAATTATGTATATAGCGAGTTTCAGGTAGAAGCTTGCTACCAGATGGCGCACTTATGTCGTAACTGCGTTGACGGTACGTTGTGTTCATGGTAGAGCGTAATTGATCAAGAAAACCTCAAGATACATACAAGACCTTGATATCGCGCAATCATCAAACAGCCGGACCTGCTCTTGGTAAACCGTTCACAAATTCTCCCAGAACTGTAAGTATCGTCTTCACCCGCTGCTCCGCTGCCCTCTCGTCAGGATTGTCACGGCGCGATTGCCATGCCATCGTGATCACGTTTTGCATCTGTGTGTAGTCATCAAACAGTGTAGAGCATGCATCATGCGCAGACTTACCTCTTCGGCTAGTTGCTCGAACCGACGTGCAACCAGGGTCCGGATGTCAGCCACAATTTTCTCCAATCCATCCTCTAGTGCGTCGGAGAGTCCTGCATACAGTTGCTCCGATCTAGTCTTGACGAAGCTATGCAGAAGATTCTAGTCAAGTTGTGAGCATCTACGCCATTTTCACCGTAGACAGCTGAGATGTCTCAAGACACCTACGCGGCGACGCGCCAGACTTCCGCGTCCTCTCTCCTGCAAGGCATTCATGTAAGCTGGAGACATAACTCTCTGGATGTATGGCACAATCTGGCCAGACAGGATGACCCGTTTTGACTGCAGGTTTTCATTGATCTGTCCGATAAGCAGCTCCAATGCGTCTTTCAACCGCTCGACGCTCGTGAGTATCTGTCGTTGTGTAACAGCCATGATAGGAGTATCTGTTACGGAGTCTTGGACATCTTCTAGTACGTCCTCGACACCCTTGAGGGTGTCCAGTCGAAGCTCCTCAAAGATTTTGGTCCTGAAGGTGCCCTGCAACGCGCGTAATATCCTGTCTATGAAGGGTTGACTCAGCACGTTGTTCAGATCATGGTCCCGATATGCACCGTCTCGTCGGCAAACTGACAGGAAAATGGTTGGTCTGATGGTAGACAAGCACGTAGCAGCATCGCGTACCTGCATTGAGGGTCTGCCAGCGCAGCTCATTGATCGCCCTCGAAAATATCTCTGGGACCACCTTAGCTGCCTATGGACGAGTCAGTTGTGGATCCGCTTTTCGAGCTAAAGCTGCTTCACCAAGGCGGACGCGACCAAGCAGTTTGTAACCAGATACTCCTTGGATGTACGCCGCCACTTCTCCATTTTACGCTCGTTGACGTTCGCCAGGACCTACCATCCAGAGGTCAGCGGGGATTTGCAACTATCGAAGACATACAGACCTTTTTCAAGCGCGGAGCAAGCAAATCGTCGAATCTTGTCTCCCGCCGACTAGGAGTGACTGCAGCTCCACTCTCGACCTTCACGGGCGCTGCAGGCGTTCGAAAGCGATGAGTGGCATCCCACCTCTCAGCGGCGGCCAATTTCAGCTTCTCGTGTGCGTCGTCGGCTGTGTTATTCTCGATATAATGGGACAGGGAAGTTGTCAAATCATGGAGCATGCGCCTCAAGTCCTCTATGCCCGCTTGGTATTTTTGACTGGCGAGATTGAAGAGATGTCTGCGCAGAGGAGGAATACCGGTATCTTCTTCCGAAGTAAATGTGGTGGGCTGGCCGTCCGCAAGACCTGTCTCTCACCGGTCAGTCATTCCGGAAGCTAGCAGGTTAGAAAAATGGAACCTTTAAGTTTAAGGAATTCTTTTGCCGACACTGATATCACTGTAGGGCTCGGGACGTTGTCACCTACGCTGAAGTTAGGAGGGAGTGCGCGCCGTCATCTAGGGAAAAAAACAATACCTAAGCGTTCGTGTGAAGCATCGCGCTGTCGAAGCTCATCTATCCACATATCATTGCCATGGAGATCTGTACAGTAATCTTCTATGCTCACCTTCCAAGTCCTCAAGTTCCCTACGGAAATTATCAACCAATATCTCACGAGTATGCTGACGTAGGAAGTCGCATAAATTGTGTGAAAAGTTTGGAGCAATATTTGACACACACCTCACTTCGAGCTTTGGCACAATGTGCCGCCATGGCTATATGCAATTGCTGTAGCTCATATTCAGTTTGTCTGATCATCCTCCCGGCGTACATTTGCGCCTGTTTTGCGTTCGTGAGCTCAGCGTGAAGTGCTTCTGGCGAATTTCCTCCTTGTGTTGTTGCATAACCTGGAGCGATACCGTAATAAGGCACATTTTGAGGATAAGCCGGCATTCCTGTTCCATATGCATGCATGTCCCGACGACGCATTGGACGTCAGTGTAAAAGTGGGAACGCTCAATAGCTAGATCCTACCTCCATTACCGGTTGTGAGCAGATTGGATGGACCAGCCTGTGCATTGCCATATGCTCCCTGAAAGCTCGTGGGTGCTAAATATTCCGGAGATGGGTCACAATTAAACTATACGTAAGGCCAGGCTAATACCTTGACTCTCATAGAATCTCTGTAGCGCTTGACTGCACGCTGGAGAGTACAATATACAATATGATCACGAATTAGCACCATTCGAAGTATAGCCACTACCGACATACCATGGATTTTATTCTGAGCAGCCTGTAAATTCCACTTAGCGACGTTCAGATTTTGGTCTTTGCTATGTTTCATATCCTTCAATGTCTTGACATGTGGCGGAAGATTGGGGCCCATGGAACGTATTATTTCCTCGACGGCGATATCATCCGACTTGGTCACTGGACAGCGTATATGCCATGGGCACGGATTTAGCAAGGTGGCGCGCACTATAAACACTTACCCAAGAACGTAAGAAAATTCGCCGTATAGCTAACGACAATATTCATCAAAACGGCGGACTTCAAGCAACATCGACAATCAATTGACGTACCGTCCAGCTACAGATTAGAACATATAGTCAGCCATTATCAAGAGCTTCTTGAAACATCGCATCTCGTATCTACTGACCTACTGTGTGAGTTGTTCATGTGTGAGTTTAGTTACACTCGTCGGTAATGGTAGAGTACTTACGGCGCAAACGGTTACCGAGAGCTTTGGTCATGAGATCTGCCATGTGGCCCCGTGAGCAGGTTTGAAATGAGCATAATGGTCGGTGCAATGTACAGACCTTGCGACGTAGTCTCATCCCCCGGTCTGACTGCCGTTGAAACGATCATTAAATAGTCGCATTTGTCCATGTACTCTTCCGCAATACGAGTTCGTGCTCTGTTCGCATCACCGCCACCAGGTAGATCCACAAGGACAAGCCCAGTGGACAGTAAGTTGGATCGCCAATAGATATCCACCTGAGAGACTAGGGGCCATAAGGCAGCATTGCCTACTTGTGGTTCGGCATTGCCCCCATATGTAACAGTCTCAGGAGGGGCAAGATACGGAGATAGGTCAGCTAGCAGAGTCGGAAAGTCCGGAGCGTTGATCGTTCTGGTGTGTTCCTGAAGGAGACCCGTAATATCTGCCAGGGTTCATTATCAGCCAACTGTGTACTGATGTCCGTACAGTAAGTAACCTACAGGGGTTGGAGTTGAGCAATGTTTCAGCTTGCATACTGGCTATCTCCTGAGGTTTCCTTTCGTTCAAAAAAGGGTAGACTGTCTTGATCTATAAAAAAACATTAGTATGTCAATTTCCTCGAGGCATTTCTCTCACTTTGGTCCATGCTGCACGCCTTTCTGGAGGCCCAGTAACAGCATTGAACTCTCCGTGCTCATCACATAAATCATGCAGGAGTTCTTCAATCTCACGCTTGAAGTCTGGGTAATGCAGAAAGGTGATTTTGGCGGCAACGTTGTCCCTTGCGTGGAACAAAATTCTGATAGGGACAGATGTACACGCTAAGGGTCCCATTAGTCATCTCTCCGCAGTGCAAACTGGTGGTAGACGCACCTCTGTATCCATGAGTCGGTACGACTCTCGCTATTCCCAAATTACTCAGGCATCTCCACTGCATCTGCTAGGACATACCTTCGAGTAGAGCGTTTAGAACAGTTGATTTTCCTGCGCCAGTCACTGTACGGCCACACAGTGTTATAAAACGCGCCGTCAAATCAGTAAACACTACAGCTAAACGACATATTGTACCGTACCTCCGCAGAAACCAACTTGCGTTTGAGCTAGGCGCCATTTTTGGCACCTGGATGTCTAATGAGCATGCTTCACGCGCTACGATGCACGATGAGACTCGCCTGTCGATACTTCTTGTCCACTCCGCGCGTCGAGGAAGACCAGCGGAGTACAGTCTGCTAATGAGTTGATGCAACTCCTGCAAGATGGGAAGCTGTTCTCGCCACGTCGGCAGGGTAGAGACATCGAGGTCTGGAGCAAGCACAGTCTCAACATCAACGTCCAGAACCTCCTGCTTGACCTGAAAAGTAGGGTCTTGCTGTAGAGCCATGCTCAGTGCGGATCCGCCCTCAGGGATGGTCGTAGTGGGAGAGTTGGGAGCAGCACGTGTACAAGACCTCCAGGCTCAGCAATTTGCATCCATTCATATACTGGTTCGAACACGATACACGTGATCGCGATTCTGAGGACGGCATAACGAATGCCTGGTTTATCATCCCAGGTGTCCGACACCTGATAGAGTTCACAGGCAGATACCTATATAGCAAAGGATAGAAATGCGAGGACAATAATCCAACTGAGAGTAAACCAACGTACTGGAGTAAGTTGTCGGTACGCAGAGAAGACGGGAATGAAAACGTATCCTGCTTCCAAGTTCTTCCTAGACTCGATGTCGATGAACTTGACGTAGCCAAAGCTGTTTGCAAGCGTCTGGGATCACAGGCTGTGGGTAAATATATGCATTCGACCTCGCTGTAGTCGTTAAATGCCTCCCTTGCCGCAACCTCTATCGCGTCGAAGCGTGTGGGGGCGTCAGATATTCTGAGTTGAGGAGCGCGGGATGCAACTTGGCGCTGGGCGTGTGTCGCGACTCGCGCGCTTCCCACGCACCGTGACTTCGCCACGATGACGCTCTTGCTGGCTCGTGGTGACATGGGCGAGTATCACTCTGAAGTACTGACCACCATACCAGGGATCGCAGTCAAAGACCCCGGTCAAGCCAAGGCGAAGCCACATGGACTGCGAAAGGCATCAGGAGTCAAAATCAGTCCTATGGACCAACGCTACAGAATACAACAATAGTACTCGGACAAGGTCTCGCTCATGCGATTCAGAACCTCAGGCTCCAGGCTGAATCAAATAGCCCTGTCTTCAAAGTGGCCATTACACATTAATGGTACTAAGCAGTCGGAGTTTCTTCAATCGGTAGAGCATGAGCAAAGTCCTTCAAAGATGTGAGTATGTCCTTGACGCGTTGCTCAGTTGCCCGTTCTTCTGGATTATCGCGCGGTAATTGCCAGGCCGCCGTAATGATATTTTCGATCTAATTTTTAGGCTTAGAGCATGTATTTATAAGCATGGTACTTAACCTACCTCTTCTGCTAATTGCTCGAAGCGATCCTCTAACAGTCTTTGGATATCGGAAAGCGTCGTCTCTAAGCCATTCATCAAGACATCTTTCAAGCCCTGATATAGCTTATCCGAGAACTCTGTGACCCAGCCACATAAGCAGTCCTAACACAACCAAGTAGCGTCAGACCTAGATCATTCAAGTCAACCGGATGTACATATAAGGAGTGATCGCTTGCGACAAATCAACTTGACAAGATTGTATCAGTTTCCCTACGTCTTTGAGAATGCCACGTAGGCGATCTTGAGCTTCGTCGATCGCGGCTTGAAGCTGCTTCTTTGTAGCAAGCATGATCGGCTGCATGTGTTCAGGTACAACACATAGCTCCACGTCCTTGAGGACGATCCGAATAGTATCGAGTGCATCTTCCTTCAGCTGCTCAAAGATTTTGCTTTTGAACGTCGATTCCCATGAGTTCAACATTCTCCTGACAAACGGCTCGCCTAGCGAAGCATTGAGATTGTAATGACGATATTCGCCATTGCGTCGACAGACTAGATACGGTACGGTCTCGATGATAAGCACAGGCGAAGTTTGAATGCGACGTACTGGCGTTAAGAGTCTGCCAGCGCAGGTTGCTGATCGCATCAGAGAGTTTTTGGGGAGCTTCGTGAGCTGCCTGTTATCCGTACATCAGACTTAACTCGCATATTGTTGAGATATTACATACAGCCTTGGCAGCTCTGGACATACTGGCGGAGAGACGCCTGGTAAATGTCTCTTGCCAGTCTGCTGCTCTGTACTCCACGACGATAAGCAGGACCTGAAGTAAAGTTTTAGCTGAGTGAAGATCAACACAGACCAAAAGTCCTCAACGTCACCTTCTTCAAGCGGGGAGCAAGGAGCTCATCAAATGCCACTCCATACAAGGAAAGTTTCGCCTTGACCGTCTTCAAGTGGAACGCTGAGTCCCAACGGCCCATCATAAGCTTCTTCAGGTCCTCTTGTCCATCGTCAGTCACGTCATTGTCGATGTAACGGGACACACTCGTCGTGAGTGCATCCACCAAGTGTTTTAAATTTCTCAGTCCCGCTTGGTATTTTGGATTCGCTTGGGTACGAAGAAAATCCAGCAACACCGGAATTCCGGTATCACTTTCGTTTAGAAATGTCGAAGGCACTGAGGTGCTGCCTCCAATCCCTACATTTTAGTTTTAATAAGCTATATGCACCGTCAAGAACAATGAGAAGGCAACCTTTGATCCTGCAGTAATCACGCGCAGAGACTGGGAAGACCGCTAGCTCTCCACTGGCGTCTGTGGCGCACTTAGCGTCGAGTGAACACCCAAAAGGGACATAGTACGTACCTTCGGCGCGGACTGCTGCATTGGTAGCCCCATTCAGCTCTTCCGATAGCAACTCAGCTGCAGGTGCGTGTAAAAAATAGACAAAGTATACCTTTCGCCTCTCGAAGTTCCTCCAGGAACACCTGATTGAGCATTTCTCGAATGCGCTACAACGCAGGAACAATGAGTGTCCTTCATAAAAATGCAAACGAATATCGGTCGACACACTGTATTACGTTTCCGAGCACAGAATATTGCTTGTTGCCGCTTGACCGTCTCCAGTGCAGTTTCTAGTCGCTGTATGCCATCTTGGGCCTTTCCCACCATCTCGCCGTACTCGAAAATCTCCTCCTTAATCTGCTCGCTCGACATGTTGAAATCGATAGAACCTGAGCAGGGTTTAAGCTTTCGGCGCTGCGATAGATAGATGACCATGTCTCACCTTGATCTTCCGAAGGTCTGGGAAGGCACCCTCCTGAAGATCATAGCGCAAGGATTCATAAACACTTTCAGCGGACGGACACAAGGTTTTACCTTCAGTTTCCGTCCTTGGTCGTTTCAAGGATACATCATTTGCATCACTGCGACGCCTCTTGCCTGTAAAAATATACGAGCGAGGCAAAAAATCAGCTTGTGAAAACTAAGAATTACACTCGTTTCCATACCATGGTGGTCTTGCGCCTCGGACTGCATTCGGCGTAATTTGGACATATGCCCTAAAGCAGCAAGCTATAGGAGTAAGCTGAACAAAACAATTTGATGAACATACTGAGCATCGCCTGACAATCCTGCCTCCGACAGATGACAAATCTCTTGAAACTGCATCGTCCTGCGCCACGAGGGCTCTCATGTCAGGATCTTCCAACAGATTAAGTGTTGGAATGATCTCCTCGGGGGAGACATCGTCACATTTCGTGACTAAATGGCGATATCGGTCATCGAAAAGTGCGAATCAGGCTTGATGCGCTCACCAATACACGCAAGGAAGTCTTGCGTAAATCTTCAGTTGAACTCGAGGGTTAGCTCTGTTGAACGTCCAAAAAGATCACCATACCGTCTGACTGTATGGAGGATTTTGCATTTGTTAATTGACAGCTTTGCTATTTTGGCCACGATGCGAGCAACTGACCTACTGTATACCGTTTATTGAGAAGGGATGGCGCTGTGAATGCGGAGAGGACTTACAACGTAAACGTAGGCGAAACGCTTTGTTCATAAGATCTAGTATAGTTGACGAAGGTTACCATATATCGACCAAGACACGAAGCATACTCACCGCGCGACACCGCATCGTCAGCCGCTCTGACTGCCGTGGAGGATATAAGCAGGTGGTCTGCTCTGTCGATGAAGAGGTCTGCAATCCTCGTGCGGGTCTTGTTAGAGTCCCCGCCGCCAGGAAGGTCAATAAGATTTAATCCGGTAGATAGAATCGGTGCCTTGAGGTAAACGTCGACCTTCTTGACTAGCGGCCATAGCGCCCTCCTAGTTCTCTGCTGGGAAGTGTTGCCTGTTCTTGGCATGGCTTCAGGAGGCTGTAAATACCGATGCACTTTTCTCGCAAATGCCTGCAGATCCTTGAGCTCAAATGTTTCTTTTTTGCGATCCAAAAGAGTGCTGATATCTGTATTTGGATTAGCAAGCACAAATCATCCCGGGCGCACGCAGGAGCGTGCTTACATTCATCAGAACTCAGAAGATCCTTCGCAGTTAGTGAAGATATCTGCATAGGATCCATTTCATGGAGGTGCGGGTAGAGGGCCTTGACCTATGGAGGGTCAATAGTCAGTAAGGATGGATCACATGCTAATCGATACTCTAGTAACCTCAGCCCATGCCATAGAAGTCTCTTGCGCTAAGCTTGACGGATTGAAAACCCCTTGCTCATCGTGCAGATCGCCGAGAATAGCGGTCAGGTTGGACTCAAGCTCCTCACGGCTCATGAAACGAATCTCAGCCTTGATGCAGTCATCCGAGTGATAAGATATGGCGACTGGTACGGATGTACACGCTAGTCGCGGAGTGTATGAGTTACAAGCGGAATGCGATGTAGAAGACTGATGGTCCGTGCAGCAGGCGCACCTTGGAAGCCGTGGGTCGGCACCAGAGCCTCTGCAATTTATAGTGTGAGTGATTGACCACGGGACGTAAGATAGCTGCATACCTGCGAGCAGAGCGTTAAGGCAAGTGGATTTTCCACTGCCGGTTGCTTGCGATGACCAACTCAGCCCTTGGTTCAGTATGTAGAATAGATCACGCAGACTTACCACCGCAGAATGCAACTTCCGTGCCTATCAGTTCCCACTTCATACACCTGTCCTCGCATCGTTCATATACATTCCACGGACTCGGAAGTGCAGAAAGAAATCTCACGCTCGAATAGCTCGTCCCCACTCATCGACACGGGATTGACCCGCGTGAGGAAGGGCTCTAATGAGCGTACGCAATTCTTTGAGCTCGGCTGTATGGCCTTTCCAGCCGTGCAAGACTTCGGGGACCTCGTGTCCTGCGCTGAAATCCACAAACAGTTCGTCAGCTTCAACATCCACGTATTCTTCCTTAATCATGATATCAAAATAAACTGCAGCTGCCGGTGAAGGATGTGAGGTCGCAATCGCAGAGTAATGGAGAGGGAGCGACCACCACACTTGTCCGACCGAGCCTCATGAGGGCGCCAGACGGCATTCTGGGAACATCCGAGCGCCGGCCGTCTTATCACCATGCAAGGGTCTGCTCGCCCGCACCCACCTCGCACTCCATCTGATGGTGGAATTCTTGACACCCTGAGTGCACAGTTGTGCTCGCCTCGCACAGGTATCTGAAGCTACCTTGAAGCAATAAATGATATCATGCAGATACGAACAGTGCCCACGAGAACAAGTATGGAATACGTTCAGTCGAATGTCGTCTTCCTCCCTTCGTAGCTCTGGATGCCGC
>JANHOG010001023.1:0-10011 GCA_027627325.1 Phlebia brevispora
GGCCCAGACAGCTCCCTCGCTCAGCCAACGTTTGCGCCAAAGGTCAAGAACTACAGGACCGGCAGAATAAAAGCATCCCTAAGCGTTCACTCGTAGCCGCGCTGTGAGGGACATTTTCGAGCTTAGAGTATGGCGAGGTATCTCCTACAGGGTATCAGTGCCACTATGTGAAGGTGAGGGAGAGCGTGGAATATTCACATCCTCTCGCTTGAGGGTTTTCAAGGCTGTGCAGTCCGTATCTTTTGTCTGCTTCCTCCTCGACATTCTCAGCCACAATATAGCAGTCGTCTTGCTAGAATGCTGACAGACCACGAGTTGGACGCAGCTCTCGTGCATCATGCTGTTCTATCTTGTTCTCTGGAATCCGTCTGGGACTTCGGCGACAGCACGTAGCGTTTGTCTATGTATAAGCCCAATAAGATTTATCTATTGCACCTTAATGTGTATCTGCATCCAGAACGCGTACCATACACATGAACTCATCAGTTGCGGGGCAGTCTTCGACATTTCAACATCCGAGCAATACTGCGCCAGATCAAAGTCCTATTGCTTGCTTTACAATACAACAACGACCATACAGCGCGCACGAAATAGACACTCCAAAAGTGAAAATTCTCCACTCTATACCTACGAACGGCCTCGCATTACATGCCACCACGTAGTTGGCAAATGGCTATGGGCGCGATGTAATATTAATGCAGTCTGGCCGGTGTTGAGGGGAGGCTGAGTACCGAGGCTTGGCGAGGGTGTTCTGGCGACGGGGAGCGATTCTCGCATATCATCAATATTCTGTAGCCCTAGACTGTGTATCAATGCACGTACTGCAAGCTGGCCTCAAAGTATCTGATGTTCCAGAACAACATTCGTCAAATTTCTCAGGTAGCCTTCCGCTGAATTCTACGCACCTGACCAGCACCACACCCAGTAGCGGTAGACCGGTCTTCTCAGCGTCGACTGTGCACATGTCGAACGTCAGAGCAGTACAAAAGCACTCAGCATCACCGGCCTTACACATGACATTTTGCCCCACGCTGGCTCCATTGTACTGCATATTTGGCAAGTCGATTGTTCTGTTCTACGTCTCTGTCCACGGTCAGCGTCGTGGACGAAGTCAGCTGCTTCGCAGCATTCTGGAAGCCTGTACAATCCTCAGATAACGGTCGTCACCCTAATCGAATTGTCGACAGTAATCGATGTATAACGATGGAGCCTGGGAGTTCGCGCATCTCAGAGTACGGAGATACTGCAGCTGTACGACTATTACTGCATATGCGCAGCCGAGCGGGTAAGCCGCGTCCCATCCTGAGCGCTCATCGTGCCATGTGCCTTCAGATTCGCATGGGTTTACACCTGTCAACCCTTTGTTTGTGTGCGACAAAGGGAGGTACACAAAGGTAAGCAACGCCGCTCTAACTTGAAGTAAACATGCACTTTCAGTTCTCCATCATGTCAGATCTTCCCTGAGATGCCGCAGATCGATCTCTGTCTTTACATTGTTGCTATACAACCCTTGAAGGAAAGAAGGTATCCACCTGGTCAGTAAGAGAACATCAAATCTGCGACCGGTGCTACGTCTTTGAGTCTTTTTGTGCGCTTTCGAACACTACAGACCTGCCATGCAACATTATGGCAATGTCGACATATTCCAGGTCAGTGACTGTACTTCTGCACTTTCAAATTTGATTTCCAGCGGTAGTGGTAAAGAGAGGATTACCTGGCGTTCTATAGCTTGTCGTATTGTGCATCCCTTGCCTATATATTCTGGTTACATCTGGAAAACTGTTCTTAGTAGAATTAGTTTAATGTATGCTAATATTATTTAATTATAATAGATTATCACTTTCTATCACTTTTTATCACTTTTTATCAAAAAATTAGTTAGAAATTAGTAGAAATTATCTGAAAATTATCTAAAAATTAGCACAAATTAGCACAAATTAGTGTAATTTAGTAGCATTTAGTTCAAATTAATTACAATAAGACTTATTCTACTTAAACTGGGTTTCCAGATGTACAGTAGAGCTGATACACTCAACAGCTTGTCCCTGCGACTGCATGTGCGATGACGTCCCAAAGCGTCCTAACGTTGCTTTCCCAACGGTCCCCTCTTGAACATCAGCGACCTTTGGTGAATGTGGCGACAGCCACTGCCTCCGAAGCGCAGAGGAATGCTTCGTGAGTTAGGATATCTTTCATGAAGGTTAATCTGTGCTGACAATGGTCCAAGTCGCAGGAGGCATCGCTCAATTGACTATCTGCACTACAGCGACATGGGTAACCTGTACGCTGGCTGGTGATCAAGCTTGATGCGAGCTCACCAACGTTTATGCTAAAATATAGGCATCAGAGAGTGTTCTGTTGCCCTCAATTTGAATGCCAGGGTCTTGCTGGCTTCGTGCATCTCGCCGGACTTAGGCGGCACTTCCGAAACCACCATTCTCGTCGCTCGTCTTTATCGGGACACCCGCCGTCGCCCCTGCTGCATTCTCCACGACCGTCTTCACCGCCTCTTCCCTTAAGAGAGTTAGCAGATCTTACCTTATCCACGACCCCTCGTAGAAGCAGTATGGACGGCGCGAATCCGTCGCTGCTCAGTGATAAGGGTTCGTTGTCAAATCAGTGGTTTATTGATTAATATCTCACTATTGCAGCCTCAGCGGAAGAAGCTTCTGATGCTACGGTTGAACCCATTTCTCGCGCTCATATTGATCATAATACTGGCTGCAATGTCCCGTTTGCACCCAGCCTTTCCCAAACTGGTACGTGTGTTAACTCACGAATCCGCTGGATTAACTGGCTAATTGTTGACATTCCGCAGGTAACGTTGGTGGCATCGACGATTATTGATTTGGGAGCAGTTCTTGAATGCCTTCTTTACCCGTTGACACCTCTCCAAGTTTGACTTACCGTTATGTTTCGATCTGGAACGTCTCTGCTTGCCATCCACTTCTAGTACTTAACTGTGTTTCCGTCACCTAGATTGAACGAGAGATGCTTTGACACGGCATCATTACGAATCTGTCTTCCTCTTCCCTCAATTTATCTATGCTTGGGTTGGAGAATATGACTCTCGCTACGAGGGCACCCTACGATAGACGCTAAGCACTGTGGAAAGCTCATCATTTACATCCGCCCATAGCACAATGACATTCGCATTGTGATAGAACGAGCTTCAAACCGCAAGTCGCGATGCACGTCCCGGAGCCGGGGAGCACCCCGGTGACTGTACATGACTTTCGTGCCTAAGTTCTCCCATTCCCGCTAATGTCACTGGTCGCGGGAATGGGCTATGATCCTGCGACCTGTTTACTATTGAAGGCAACGTAAGCCGGACTTGCCCATCATTCGAGCGTCCCAGTACGTCGCACGTCGCGTTAGACTAATATCCGACTTGGTATCCGACAATACAGCCTTCGGGCTTCACGAGCACACAATAAATTCTCTACTACGGTGAATACTAAAGAGACTATATCGTTCGCAATGAAGTCGGCAACGTATGATACCAGTACGTCTAACCCTACCACAATAAGCATTCCCGCGCCGTCCAAAGTATGCGCTTCAGTGGATATCCACCAAGGTGTAGCGACTTAGCCCCAAACCCGTCTCGCACGGCACCAGGAAGAGGATCAAAGATAGGGGAAATGAATAGCAAATGGCACGATGGAGAAGGCACGGTATGCAGTCGTTCGCCCCGCGCTTATGAGCTTCCTTCAAAAGTTGTGCTAAATGATATTCACGGGCCGTGTGGCGTAGGGTGACCGCTGTCAGTAAACGGGAACAATTGTACACTGGTAGTGCTTTGTCTGCATCTCTGTCAGATGACTCAGATCCTGGTCGTAACGATATGCACAGACCAAATGAAATTATGCATATAGCACAGCCGGCCTACACGCTAAGAGACTAAGGGCCCACTCGCTCAAAACGCGCCGACCCCGCGCGGGGGATATTCCACGCTCGTGTCGTGACTCGTGATCGTTCCTTGTCGTTCGCTCAAATGTGAATGTCGCTACGGCGGACGTATGGATATCTGGAATGAAGTTGACGGACTAGTGCCGAGAGTATCCATCGAGCGCGTGGACGTGTGGCTTCTGAGATATTGTCACCAGGAATTCTCCCCAGGCTGATGACTTTGGCATTACCCGTTTTGACAGTGATGAGGCATACGGAGCACATGGTAGGCAACTTGACTATTATGGCAGTATTGAGAGTACGTTGAGACCACACATCGCACGTTCGGCTCACCTTCTAGATCTTCTCCCACCAGAAACGCCTGCATATCATTCTCAGCTATTACTTGTATGGAGCCAAGGAATAAGACATCTTCAGACGCAGGCGGTAGGCACATGCATGCTTGCTGTGATGGCCTCGTTACGAATCTGCGAACTATAGTATCAAGGTTTCTCCTACGTATGGCGTGTTTGACATATCCCGCCCGAGTCCTATGCATAAGGGCGACGTTGTATCGTTTGCATGGTATATGTCTGATAGTCAATTGAGGTATTAACATGAAGTCCCTCCTGCGGCGCAGTCGCCACTGGTGTTTAGTCAGTTCCGGTAATGTAATGTCACGTGAAAAGTACACGTGATTGTGATATGCTCAGCGAATCGGAGCGCGGCCCAGGCCTAACGGTACCAGAATGGCTACGCGCGCGCTCGCCACAGTGTTGCCAGCACCGTTAGTATCAGTATAGGTGCATTCTTTTCGTTTCGAGAATTCACCCGACCGACTGAATTCACCAGCACACGGACTCTAGACGTCTGCGTTGTTGATTTGCTCATTGTCAACAACTCCGGTGTGTTCGCACGGGCACTTCAAGAAGCGATGTCGGGATTTCATCGAGATCATCTTTCGCCTGGCCCTCCTCGTCAATTCTCGTATATTTCCGCCTTCGCTGCATTAAAAGTCTTCACCTCTTCTTTCGTTCTATCGTTACGCTTTCTACTACGCCCTTATGTGCACGATTCCTTGTGTTGATCAGTCCGATGGCGAGGTTGCCGGGTATATTTGATCTTATACACCGTCCTACTATCGTCTTACTGACCTCACACCTTCCAGTCCGCAGCCCGTCATATTGTTCCATCAGGATCGCCTCCAGTGGTCTAACAACTGTGCTAAGATGTGGGTGTACAACTGCCACGTTATTGTTGCCAAAGTTCACTATAATACTCGTATGTGGTGCTATATATTTACTGCATAGTTTGCCGATACGTTGCTCAGACTACCTAGTCATCCTTGACTCTTTTGGGGATGTATATCACAAGGAAGTTATCAACTCCGGTATAGAATTCATATGCGATGAAGTGCGTTGTCCAGACAGTCTCGGACCATAGCTCTATCTAACGTAATCGGGCCATGTCAGACTGCGCGTGCTGGCTGTACGGTTCGATGGACTAACACAGTGTCCGGGGACAACAAAGAGTCCGACCGTGGCAATTGGCAGACCATCGCATTCCCAGTAATCTCGAAGACATCTTCTGCCAAGGACGCAAAGCACGTGAGCGCATGCGATTGCTGGTGCTTTGTGACAGCCTTGGTAAACTGTAGAAATCAATGCAGGCAGGTCGACTTAGTTCTCGAGAGTAATATTGAGCACATTATTCGAGTAGTCTCCAAAGGATCGTGAAGATCGTGTACTACATGCTCATCTTTGTATGATATATGGCTACCCTAGCTGAAGGTTTTCGTTCAAGAAAGCGCTGAATCGATATCAAAACTTCAGCGTCGAGAGCGGTAGTTCCTGTTCAAGATACGAGCTTAACAATGTTTCCAATCATGACCATGGCGCGGTGTTCAGTGTCCGTGTCGTATGTGGGGCCTCTGTGCACATGTAGGCCGCTCTCCGAACTACGAGCTGGGTTTCGGCGAGGCCATGGATGTCTGCCATATTGGAGTGCTGGTGCGTGAATAGCGATGCCTTCAGCATACAGTGAAATCCTAATTTTCAGACCGCTAACTCTCGAAAATGATAGCTAGCGTATGAAAGACCGGAAACTGTCAAGAAATACCGCTCGACGTCCAGCCTGAGTACTACTATAGCTTGCTTTTACTCGGTTGTCACAAGTACATTTATGCTACCGTATAGATACCGACTCATCACATCAAGATCCGATCCACCCGGTACGTCGCCACTCGCATCTCTCCCCTTTCCTTCACTCCCCGCCGCCTTCCTTCCCGCCTTCGAATTATGTACCGGGAGAATCGGATCCCTCACAAGCTCCCTGTAACCTACTTTCATTCCGCACAATATTTTCCATATTTGCCTCCTTGCTTGTAGTACAATTATCAAAGCTCTTCGTGCGGCAGCCGTGCCTCCCACCCAGCCCGCAGACTTTGGCGGTTCCCGCAACCCAGGCCCAAATTCGTACTCTTCCCACGCGACCTAATGTCTCGCGAGTTGGAACAGTTATTGACCATCCCCTCATGTGCGAGCACTCGAAGCCTCCATGCCAATGAATCACGGTTGATATCCATTGTAGTCCATTACGGCACAGCTGTGGATCCAGATGCCGCCGCGCCTCTCGGACGCGCTACTGTGGCGCAGCGCGAAGGTCTTAGCTATAGGATACGAAGAGCTGGTGGGAGGTGGTGAGGCACGGGTTGTAGACGAGACCTAGCTATTTATTATCCGTGACTCAGAACTGATCCAGGATCCGACTTCATGGAATCGCTTCTGCTATTGTAGTCCAACACCCCATACTACCAGACAGAATGAGAGAATACGTGGAGGCACGCCTAAGCCTAACGATTTCTGCGACTCGGGGTTTCTCTTTCCCTACTCTGCTCATAGGTGTTGAAGTTGCCCAGAGAATTGTCTGTACTACGGCAACCATGGACTGGCAGCCTATGCATGGCGCCAAAGTTCTTCCCTCCCTAGCCCGTTCTAGCGCTATCCACACGCTCATCACTCAATGCACATGAAAGCTCCTGCGAGCCTGAATATTGGCCAATGTTGCTTTCCTCTTACGATGTCCGGTCGTATATGTACGGCGCGAGGTGCGCGCGCGGCGCGGCTCGCACTCCAATAACCCTGCGCCTCGTACTAGATGTACTGTTTCATGAGACTGAGCAGTTCCTCTTGGAAATGAATATCTGCTTGGGTGCTTTCCCGCACAATCTTGGTCATTTCTTCCAAACAGTTGCGTAGAAGATGATAATCCTTTATCCTACGCTCTTCATGACGCAAGACAATCTCCACGAAATCATTCATAACGCCTCTGCGCAACTTCTTTGGGGCCTGGGATTCGCTCTCATTCTGTGGGTAGTAGTCAAATTCTTCCACTGTGTACTCGATCAACACGTACATACATCACTGTAGTCTTCTCGTCTCCGCACCTTCTGCGACATTTCTGAATGAAGAGCCGGTTCGCTGTGCATTACAGCGTTGGAACTATGCCTGTCAGTCTAACAAGCGATTGAGCGCAAGCAGGTTAGCGATGCACTTGTAGATCCGACAGGCCTGATTAGGATACGCACCTTGTGTTGGTCTTCCGGAAGTACCACATTTAAGCCGTCCCTGTCCTGGTTTGAACAGTGAGCAGGGTGGCGATGCTTTGGTGGGGGTGAAGATGAGACATGCAGGCAAGGCGCACGCTGGTAGTGCAGGAGGCCCGGAGGTTGAAAGGTCGCCTCGTCATTTCCTTCGGACGGAAAGAATTCCGCATCGGACCTCATTGGAGGACGCCTCGAGAGTGTGCAGGACTGTTTGGAGCAGGAGGAGGAGCTAAGTCTGAGATGCCTACGCGACAGGCCAGCTGACTGCGTCACTGAGGACAACGAATTATATTCCACGTTCCAGCGCTGAATGGAGGTATACCGCCCTTGCTTCGGCTGAATGCCCATTTTTGATGTAGCTGGGTTGGCATGCGTGCATACATCGCCTGTGAGCTGACATTGTATGTTGTCCTTCGATCATGAACATATCAAATGACTACGTACCCGTGTACAAATAAGACCAAGTTACAAGATGGATGTGCTCATACCTTACCGGGAACGACAGAAAACTAGCGTAAACAGTTGGTAGTGGAAGTAACTTGGTCTCCCAGATACTGGGTAGATTGGAACCCACGTACGGTATTGTCAAAGTCGTACTCCTCGCATAGATTCAAGAAGCCCAAGACCACGCGGACAGATTCACCGATGATTGCAACACGACACCGTGGATTGAACATGACCTTCTCCTCACCACAAACACCACCAAACAAATGTACTCGATAAAACGCCTTTCCTAGGATCCATGAGAGAAAACTAGTGAGATGCCTTTGGCATCTGCGGGACGTCA
The DNA here is from genome assembly GCA_027627325.1 of Phlebia brevispora. NCBI lineage: Eukaryota > Fungi > Basidiomycota > Agaricomycetes > Polyporales > Meruliaceae > Phlebicolorata > Phlebicolorata brevispora. Next base: position 8,280 of record JANHOG010001023.1, read on the forward strand.
CTGCTATGAGTATCCGAAGCGAGTGATGATCGGTGATTCGCCGCTACCGACGGTAGGCGCCAGGGATATTGGCTACAACGCGATGGGAAGTAATGTAGCGTCCGAAAAGTACTACTGTGCTGGTAAACATACCGATGATTGACAAACAGTCGTCTTCGACAAGACGAGAGAATTCATCTGCAGCTATGAACATTGGCCGTCGAGAAGCAAACGGTCTACGATACACAGGGTCGAGAACCTATGTTGGAAAGTCAAATATCACCGATAGACCACGGACCATCAACGAGACTATTCACGTACTAGGCACCCTTCTACAAGTCCTATAGCCATAGCTAGCTCCCCGAGATCAAGATCAGCGCCACTGGCAATTTTCATGTAGTAGGAATGAGCAGGAACAAAATCTCGCTGATGCTTGAACAAGTCCACTCGGCACGAGTGAAAAATCGGGGGACAGGCTGAAGGCTTGACGTTGTATTCCCGATATGGGATCGTCTGCCGGGTGGGAACGATGGCCGCTGATATATGTCCAGCAAGAGAGGAATTCACAGTAAGCGCGGTCGCGTCCTGTTCAGGATAGCCGCGAGGGGCAGATGATTGGCTCTCGACCGTTTGGGTATCTGAGCCGTTAATCTGGAAATGAAGGCCAACACTCAACTGCAGGACAACATAGTATCATTGCATGTCACTTACAAAATTGACGATCGCAGTTTCTAGGTCTTTGCGAAGTATACGCCCCCGTTTCCCGCTCTTTTGGAACAGGATGGAATGTTCCCTGCAGATACGCATCAACTCGTGGACTTTCCTGTGTTTGAAGTGGGTTGGATATATGGGAGGCCTTCGTTCGGAGATGCCAAGACTATGGAAGAGAAGAGCGACATGCCGTGGACGTTGTGCGGATTGTTCGTAAGACGTCATGCTAACAAAAAAGCACAATCAATTCGATTATTAAAGCTAACAACAGCGCCAGGCCCACCCCCAATAAAGTCGGTCACTTAGCCTTCGTGGGCGCAGCAGGAGGCGCAACGCTACAAGTCTCCTTGCGATACCTTGTAAGAGAATGCGGCTGGGTCATAGATCGAAACGTATATGCTCGCACCTGTTCCCCACGTCGTCTGTTCCACGTAGTGCTTGAAGCTTAGTTGGTCTTGAAACAACGGACAGCTGATACCTACAGAATGTTTGAAAAATCAACGTTGTATGAACAGCGGTAGGCTTCTTACCACGGGCGGGGTGTGTGTTACCGTGAAACTTGAAGTTTGTAACGCTAGGTTCATCTTGCGCTCCTCCTGATATAATCCTTTAGTATTAGTCCGATTTTGGTAATATATCGTACATACTGTTGGTATATGATCATACTTTGGCGTGAGAGGGAGGATTAGAGCCGAAGCTCATCCTTTCGAATACAAGGCTACTCATTTCTGGATGCGGCACTGCGTACCGGCATCGGGGATTCCTAAGATAATAACCCCACCGTCAGAAGGTCCACGGTAAAGATCGATTGATCTTACGACATCCACACGCGCACGGCACTCCCGCAGCAGATTTGATAGCGGGGGCCGAGAGGTTGAGCGAGTGGCATGGCGAGTGAGCGGTATTCAAATCGACTTTGTTTACAGTCATTTCGACGCTTTCCCCGATACGATCGGCTGAGGTAATCCGAGCCACTTACCGTGTTGGGACGACACGCCGACGTCTCCAAGTGCCCGTGCGCCCTCGCCGTGAACCTCGCTCG